>RJWH01001829.1:161170-262109 GCA_004363575.1 Solenodon paradoxus
GAGAGAGAGAGAGAGAGAGAGAGAGAGAGAGAGAGAGAGAGAGAGAGAGAGAGAGAGAGAGAGAGAGAGAGAGAGAGAGAGAGAGAGAGAGAGAGAGAGAGAGAGAGAGAGAGAGAGAGAGAGAGAGAGAGAGAGAGAGAGAGAGAGAGAGAGAGAGAGAGAGAGAGAGAGAGAGAGAGAGAGAGAGAGAGAGAGAGAACAGGCCCCCAATGGAATCACTTGTGCTAAAGCTCAAGACTTTATATCTAATTTAGCTGCAGTTTTATCCCCTTCTAGAATGTAATCTTAACCAGTCAGCCTAGAACTTCCTGGTTAACATACTCAGGATAACCTGTGTGACAGACCCTTCCTTTCCCCCGCTTGGGCACTCTCTAATGCCCAGTGTACTTCCACTCTCATCTCACCCCCTCTTTGTCTACAAGAGCCTTCCATTTGTACAGCTCTTTGGAGCTTCTTTTTTCACTTGCCAGCTCCTCCCTGATTCATGAATCATGGAATAAAGCCATTAGATCTTCTCATTTACTCAGATGAATGTTGTGTTTTAACAACGGATTGCTTTGAAAACCGACTTGACCTGCTCCCTTCCCCATTGCCATAGTCACCGCCAGCAAATCCCAAACTCAGCATTCAAGGGCATTGCTCTATTTTGCTTTCATGGAGCCAGTATGCAATAGTTTGAGCTCCTGCCAAGGTTGTCTAGAAATGAATTGTTTCACCAGAGGAAGGAAGAAAAATGAATAAAGGATTGTAGGTCATACTTTATCTTTTAGTCTCCTCACGCACACATGGTTGTAAAACTGTCTCTCCCAGGGGGAAATGATAATGGGATATTTGATCTCCATGCAAAATTTTCCAACCTCTGGTTGCAACTTAAATAAGAAAATTAAGAGTCTACAGAAAGGTCACAGAGAATTATCAGGACAAAAAAAAAAAATGAACTACCACCTCCTAGGAGAATAGGGAGATATTTTGAATGGAGAAGGGGCACTGGAGGGAAGCAAATTCTGGTGTCATCTTCTCCTTCAAGACCCTGGGAATCGGAGGTGGTCCTTGATCTCAGTTTGGAGGGTTTCTTTAGTGGAACAGAGCAAGTAGGGTCTCCTGATTGTGAGTCAGCAGTGTGGTTTCTGCAATGCTTCCATGTTCAATTTCAAGATGTAAGTGCTAGACCCAGTGTGTGCTATGTGCATGCTTCCATTTCTGTGGATGAAGTGTCCAAAACCCTGTGTCTGTACTGGCAGATGGGATCCTGGCATGCTCACTTATTCACATGACTTATTGACTGGCTTGTTGTCCAACTTGAATAGGCCAATTCCTAAAAAATTTTTTTCACTGGCTTTTGAAAAGAGGTATGATTCTATTTGAGCTTCTCTTTAGGTTTTAGGATTAGAAAACTCCATTGGGACCATGTTGAACATGATTAACCTCAATGCCTCTAGACATAGTTCAACATCTTTGAGTTGCTTATTCAGAAAGTTTTCATGGGAGTACATGCTCTGAGCTGTTTCATATTCTAGAATGTTTTTGCTCTACTGTAGAATGAAAAATGGACATGACATTTTTATGCCACAATATTTTCCTCTAAGGTTTGTAGATGCTCTTACACTAGTTTTCGTCATTATGTTTGAAATAGGACCAATAGAATATTTGCTCTTTGGTGGGTAACCTACATTTTTTTTTTTTAAACTTCTTTTGTGATGTATTTGTTTTTTGACTGCTAAATTCATTTCTGAAGAAAAAAAAAAGCAAACAGGCTCTTCACATTTGAATGTAGAAATGTTTATGTCAAGATGAATTCTGTTTTGCCTAGGGTCTGGTATGTGCTCTTAATTATTTAAAATACTTTTCCCAAATAAGGAATGTTTTCAGTGTTGCTTGACCATTATTTCTTTTTCATTGGCTTATCTTTCTTTAGGGGACATCTAATGTTACCTCTTGCCTATGATTTTTCACTTTCTCTCTGTTATTTTTATTGTTTTTACCTTTCCTCTGTAATTAGGGATCATTTCTTGACATCATTTACTTTTTCATTTGCTGCATTTTCTTCAGAGTTCAGATTGTTCTTAACTGCTTCCATAATGCCTTTAACATCAATTTGACTTTTAAGATAAATAGGACTAGTCCAGTGTAACTCTTTTTTTTAAAAAAAAGTGTTTACTTGGGGTTTTATTAGAACTGTAGTTTGGGATACACAGACTTATGAGAACCCTCAACTATGTTTCAAGTTACTTAACTAGGGTATGGCATATAAAAAGGAGGAATAGTTGGCTATGCAAATTAGAGTTAGAAGTCCAAGTTCCAATGCATTTTTATTATTATTATTAAATGTTTCCTTTTTTCATGTAACAGACTCTAGGCTCTTGAATAATGTTGAAATGCAAATTTCTTGCTATGCTGTGAACTGAGGTATATGATGAACTCAACTGTGGTGTAAAAATTCAAGTCAAAGAATCATAAGTCAGAGAATGTCTAATTTTTCTATTTCTTGAAATAATATTTCAAAAGAGGTAATGCTGATGAGCCCTCTTAAAAATTTTCACTTTATTCTTCTAATCTGTTGATTTATTTTTGCTAGATTATTCCATTTGCTCTTTTGATCAAAGGATATATTTGTTTGCTTGATATTGATTAAAGGCCAAGAAAGAGCTGGATTAGTGTGTGGGTTTGTGACAAAATATCTCAATAATATCTGTTTTGAAGGGAGAAATGAGCAATAGAACTGAATGGTCAGATTGCTTGCTCAGTGATTTTGAAGACGAAGAGATGAAGAGGCATGAGGGAAGAGGCATGAAGCCACCACAGAAGTCCCAGCCAGCATTCAAGCTTTGTACCATCACACAAGTGCAGGTTGAAGCAGTTGTCCTTCCCACTGAATCCTTTGCTTGCTGAGTCTTTACCAGGAACAGAGTCTCAGGCCTGTCGTTGGAGAAGACAATCAAAAGAACATAACTGCCTGTTGACCTGGGAGTGGACCTGGGCAATTAGAGGCTCCTAACTCCAGAACCTCTACCCAACCCCCAAGCCAATGTGTGTTTCCTTTGCCTTCACCATTCTTAGAAGCTGCACATGGACAGAGCCTTAAGATAAAATGTGTTGCTAAGACTTATCTGGACAGTGCATGTGATTAAATCCAGTTAAAGGCTCTATAGAAACTTCTAAGATTTGGGAAGTAAGTGCAGAAAATGACATATTTTGTGACCACCCAAGACAAAGCCTCTATGTAATTTCTCTCAATTATTAAAAGTGCCACCTACCAAAATAGGATGGCCTGTCTTTTTATAGGTCTTACTTTGCCTTTCTTTCCTCCTTTATGGAAACCAGTTTCAGATTTTACCTGGGTTCTCACCCAATACTTTCCCACAAAGCTGCCTCTGAAGCCCTTGTGCTATGTATCAGGCTAAGGTGAGAGGGCTCTGGAGGTTGGGATTTCTTATGTGCCCCCAATGTCCTCCTCCTCTGGAGTTTTATGACAGTACCACCACTTGAGTGGATTTTAGTATACATTTGTTAGTAGCCTTCCTGTCTCCATGGCCTACTCCCTTTTCCAAAGCATCATGATTTCTATGCAAGTTTTGTGTTTTCATTATGCTTACCCCATGCCCAACTTGAGGGGTCAAATACATGATATTAGCTAAGCCAAATATGCATTCCAACCCCTTAGCATGTGAACTAAGCTGGTCTTATTTGCCAAGACAGAGTTATCCTCAGGAATTTTGCGAAGAATCCTGGAACAAAGGTTCTTTCCTAATAGCTGTGAAAAGGGGGCACGTAGCACTGGGGAAGGTTGGTAGTTATCTTAAAAGACCATGGGCTCAGCCTTAGGATACATCCAACACCAAGGCAGGGAGAGTGGAGTTAGAAAAAACAAAACTGGGAGCTCGTGACATCATTGACTAGTCAAGTCAGTCCTCATGGAGTCTAGAAATACAGTCCTCTACAGTTTAAGCTTCCCCAAGTCATTACATGTTTTTATTGCTAAACCACATTGAGTTATTCTTTCTTAGCTTGCACACCTATATATCTATACTATTATAGAAGTGTCAGTGAAGGCCTATTCTTCTTACCTTCCAGAAACTACTCTCAGGGAAAAGGTAGCTTTCACATCACCCTTTGATCCGGGACTGCTTAAACTCCATCTGGAGAAAAACTTTCTGTAGATTTCTAGTCTGTTACTGACTCCAACCCTTGCTTCCATTGACCCTTTGCTTTCTAATGTGAATATTGGTTTGATCACTGTTACCTTTCTATTGCTGTGTAACAAGTTATTAGTTGTTTAAAACTATACACAATTATTTCACATTTTCTCTGAGTCAGGAGACTGAGCACAACATACCTGAAACTTCCGTTCACTGTCTCACAACGTGTTGGCTGGACTGTGTTCCTTTCTAGAGCTCAGGGTCTTCTTTAATCTCACATGGTTATTGGAAGAATACAGTTCCTTGTGGTTGTAGGACTGAGGCTCTCAGGTCATAGAAATCACGGGTGGTTTTTTGCCATATACACTTCTCCATAGACAGTTTATGTCACAGCTGGCTTCTTCATGGCCAGTAGGACTTTCTTTCCCTCCAGTTTGGTAAAATGGAGTCTTAGAGATAATGTAACATGATCAAGTGACATCCCATTACCCTTGCCATATCCTGTTGATTAGAATCAAATCACAGGTCTCACTCACACTGAGGAGAGGGGCTCAGACAGCAGTGCAACTCAGGGGTCACATTAGGCTGTGTCTATCACAGTCATTGCAATCCTAATTTAGCTTTTTAGAATTGGCATGTAGCTAGGCTAAGATATGCTCCCAACCTCTCACACCTTATCTTTCTTTTACTCTTTGATATCGGGTGGACCTGAAGAATGGTTGTAGCACTTCTGAGGGATGGAAGCCAACATGGAAAAGCAGAGATAAATTAAGCGATGCTACATCATAGAAACCCATGTAATGGGTGCAGGTAAGATTCCATAGTTTCTGAGGCTACCCTGGCTCTGTGCCTCTTCATCTGCCAACACCAAACAGAGGAAGTGTAGGATTTATTTCTTCTGTTTAATTTTAATGTGGTTTGTTTTGAGTTTTACTCTAATGGTCAACAAGGGCTGACACTTAGACTTACATGAATGAATATGTTCTGATATTGACTGAATCAGCAGCAAATGGACTGTTCTAGAAAGTGTAGAGATGAGATTCAGGTGTGAAATTCATTTCTCTATTATGCTAAGTCCTAAATGGCTGCCAACTTATCCATTCCATTTCATCCAGCTCAACTCATTCAATTTTTTATTGATGGCATTTTTAAAGTGATGGAATTTGCCTCCTTTGTCAGAATTCTAACTGTGAAGAAGTTAATGATTGTGATAACACCCTTGGAAATAAGTTTTAAAAACTCAATAGGGGATAGATACGCCTATGAATTTTCTTTTTAACTGTAGTAAAGTTGGAACAGATAATTTGGCTGAAAATTATCCTATTTCTGTCTCTTTTTTGTGATTTAAGACTCACAGTAAGACTCCATCCACTTCCCTATGATCTCTGTCCGCAAGTCATAATTCCAGCATGATTATGTCAAAATTATCTCCACAGTAGCCAATTGTGTTATTACAAACAGAGAATTAAGACTTCAGGTGGTGAATAAGCAGAAGCAGCAGGAATTCTAGAAATGGAGAGTCTTAAAACTTCTCTCTTTTGAAAATGTTCCTGAGGACAGCAAAAAAGTGGGGAGGGAAGGAAGAAAACATGTTCTGCTTTATAAGCAAGAATCAGCTTAAATAGAAAGGTGAATCCAATTTTCTTGAAGACATTCATGAATCTTCCTCAAAGAGATTCTGTGAGAAGGGTCGTATTACGGTAGCATTATATAGGGATATAAAGTTCTTTTCAAAATGCACTGCATACTATTTTCTATGCAACCAATACTCATTATATAAAAATAGAGGCATCTTAAAATGTGTTATAACCAAAAAGCACTTTACGTGATTTTATTTTTGAATTTCTTCTCATGCAAGAATATTTCTTAGATTTTTTTATTATTATAATAAAAAACTGGTTGCCTATGGAATAACCCAGTGAAAACATTGAGAAATTATCAGTGCACAAAGCTGATTGTATCACATTAGGAAGTTAAGCAATCACTTACAATTAATTGCTTTTATTTCTTTTGGCCGAGATTGCTGTATTTGGTGGATATACATTTTGCTTAATCTTGAGAGTGCCCTTTGTGCATGGTTGAGGACTCAGCCTCTCAGAGGGTCAATCAAATCAACTCAGGATAAAGTCCATAGATGCTCATGGTACTATCCGAGAAGAGCCAATGCTTTTTATTCTTATTTTCTGCCTTTCATAGATAAGGAGAATTTTCATTTGTAGTATACTTCAATTCTAACACAGTCACAAAGATTTTTCTGCTACCCTTCTGGCTGAGGTAGAGAATATGGACAAGACTGACATTCAGGGGTTAATGGGAGTCAGCCACGGTGGCAAATGTGTTGAACAGAATATAGAGAAGGACTGCAATTTCTGATTCTTTGATTGATGTCAATCAGCATTTTTATCAATGTTTGCAGGATGGAATAGAAGTCTTGTTTAAAAGTTCTGTAAATACCACAATCATAGATGGGGTAGGTTGTGAAATAAACAAATGAGTCCAAATCACATAGGATAACCCCTATCATTGATTGGGAAAATGTGAAGATGGTATAAGACTGGAACACACAATGGAAAGAGATTTAGTTTTTTTCTTTAGATGTTAGCAGAGTTACAAAATCACACAGAAAGGAAAATAAGAATTTCTCATGTACTCACTTTCTAAATGCTTAACAATGCTAACATTTTGGCATTTTTTCTCAAAGTTTTTCTTAAGAGGAAGGAAGCATAATTTTCTTCTTTTTAAAAGGAAGGGAAGAAGGCAATCGGGAAGGAAGGAAGGAAGAGAGGAGGAGGCAGTATTTATTTTTTGTTTATTTATTCATTTTTTGGTTTCCCCATCCCTGCCCCAGGTCACAAACCCACCTCTCTGGGCTTCATGCGGACTATGCCACAGCCACAGAATTAACGCCTGAGCCACTAGGGCATGCCTTTCATTTTTTTTTTTTTTTTTTTTGGTGTGTATGTGGGTGGGTGTGTATACATGCTCATATACGTATTTATATATTTTGAAGGCATCTGAGTAATACAGGAATATACTGTCCTGTAAAAATTACTACAGATAGAGTTTAATTCCTACTGTAGTTTAAATGTGTCTCCCCCAATCCGCCCAAATCTGTATGTTGAATCCTGATCACAGAAGGTGATGGCATTAGGAGGTAAGGCCTTTGGGAGGTGGCTAGGTCATAACCTCATGGATGGGATTAGTGCTTTTATAAAAAAGAGGCTCCAGGGAGATGCTCTGTACCTGCTACCATGTGAGGGCACGATGAGAAGGTGCCAGTTCAAAGCTAGAAAGCTGGCTGTCATCAGACACCCAGTCTGCTGACACCTTGTTCTTGAATTTCTCAGTCTGCAGAACTGGGAAAAATGAACTGCTGTGCTATTTTTATCATTGCAATTTGAACAGAGGAAGACAGGTCCTCTTTGACTTCCCTCCTGATTCTTCACACCACAATTTCTAGGGTTTGGTTAGTACTTCAAGCCCTTTATTAACCATGAGTAATATTGTTTTGTATATTGAAAAATATAGAAGAATGATATCTTGCTATGCAACCATTATTTTGCAACTTGTTTTTATTTGAAAGTATTTTTGAGATAGAAGTGTATTGATACATTCCTTTTAACTGAGAGTAAAAGTCAGCTTTTTGTTTTTTGTTTTTTAAATGAAGGACATAGGCAGGAATGAAGGAGTTGAGTAGAGGTAGACAGGCCGGAAGAGAGAAGAGGAAGTATTTTATTTTATATTTTTATTAAGTTGTTCATCTTGACTGCTCCCGTTGGTCCCTGGATGTGAGCAGGGGACCTTGGGATCTACATGGAGTCCACCTACCCTTCGCTCCACCAGGATGCGCCAAAATCAAAATATTGATGTGATCTGTGGACCGTTCTCTCACTTACAGGTCATCAGCTCCTGCTATTCGGCCTGTCTTGCCACATGGGTCTTCTCCCATCCCTAGAATGCATGACACGTGCTTCCACCTCAGGGCCTTTGCCTTTTCTGTGACTTTTATCAGGGCTGTGCTTCCATCAATACACACATGTCCACTTCTCCTCCACTTTTTTTGTTTTTAATTAGGTTCTTTATCCGAAACTTGGAATATTAACTAGGGAAGACAAATTCCATGTGTGAGAGAAAACACAGAGCAGAGGTCACCCCAGCACTGAGGAACAGCTTGGCTTTTTGGCAGAATTTGCAGGTCCACAGCTCTCTGATGAACCGGCGCTGCTCTGGAATGTCGTGTTCCTCTTTCTTTGTGTCAGTGATCTCACCTTCCTGGTGTCTGGGCTTCTGCAGCTGCTTCTCCTAGAAGTAAGCGTCAGTGAGATGTGTGTGGATTTTCACACCACTGACATCAATTTTGGTGGAGTGCCGAGGACAGATTTCTGGGGTGCTCTACATGGAGGATCTCAGTTGAAGCACAGAGGTCCGGTTATAAATGTCAAGTCACTGCCCAGCTGCTTCAGGAAAATCACCCTCTTGCCTCTGTGGTGCCCAGTGAGGATAATCAGAATGGTCCCAGGAGTGATGCCAGCAGGCAAATTCCTCACGTGCTGACAGAAGGATCTTTTGCTGTGAAACAACAGCTTTGGAGGTACATCTTCAGTACAACAGTGCTAAGGCATTTTGCAAAGTTTAACCACTTGGGTTCCACCATTCTTGTTGCCACCAACTGTGGGTGGGGGGGCGAGCATTCAATGGTTCCTTGACTTCATGCAGAAGTATTTTAGGCTGTAAACCTTCCAGTGAACATGATGATTGAGTCTAGAAGGATTAGAAACAAAGATAACCTGCTGCTTTTCAGATATGGGTTCATTTAAAGGAAGGAAAGGAGTCTGTTGGATAAAAGCCATTGCTAATCCTCCCTTGAAGGCAGAATTGGGTCTCAGTGATCTTATTCTTCTTCACAGCATCTGGCTCAGTTCCTGTTCGCAATGTAATTGGGATTTGGCAAGGCAGAGAAGAGATAGAAGGGCTTTCCAAAAACACTTGGAGTTGTAATGAACACGGTGGGTTGGGGAAGGAGTAGGCATGATGTAGTGACCACACAGAGGGTTTTACTATCAGGAAAAGTTTAACAGAGGCAGGGGCATCCATATCTTCTCTCCTGACAAGCTCAGGGTGAGGAGTTATTTATAAGGTGATTTATATAAGGATCAACAAGCACAGGAGACTACAACAGGAGAGACTCAGACGTAACATTTTAGCACAACTCCCCAACATCTTGGAGTAAGAAGAATAAAATGACATAGTGATAGCTTTTATATACAGGACATTTCATATGTCCCAGACTCTTTTTGTACATTACCTTTAAATCTGGTGCACCCTGTTGGAGTAGCAGTTGGGTGCAGTCCACATATATCCAACGGTCCCTGGTTCGCATCCTGGGGCTAGAGGATGACAACCAAGATGAAGAACTGGATAAAATAAATAAAAATGTGTGTCTTCCTCCTCTCTCTTCCTGCCTGCCTGCCTCACTTACCTTCATTCCAGCCTGCACCTTTCCTTTAAAAAAATAAAAATAAAAAATATCTGTTTGATAGAGCCTCAATCTGGGTTACAAATGTATTTTGTTTTATTTTCTCAGAGAGGTGGACTGACTGAGTCAAAGTTACGTGGCTAAGAAGAACTAGGTTTAATTCTAAGTCTGTCCAACTCCAAAGTCTGTGTACAGATATCTGACTGCACTCCTTCCCATTATTCTCCCTTAGGTCACCTGCATAGTTAACTGTCCCTGGTCAGTGTCTACTCACAGTTAGGAAGACTGTCACAGTGAGATTTTCTGTTCTAAAGAGGAGGGATACTATCAACGGTGAAATCTTTATTGGTAAATACCCAGAGTTGTTGGTTCTGATATCACTTGGCTGTGCTCGGAGTCATGGGTAGCCAATCAGTGTTCATCCACTTTTCCAGAAGTCCTTCACCCCTCCCTGCTGGACATGTCCCAGTAAAGGAGCTTCCTAAAGAGTCAGGGGAAGGGGCAAGAGAAACCTTGCATCCGAACTCTATGGTCTTCCTTTGCTCTGCATACACATTTGTTTGCTATTGTTAAAGAGTTCTTTCTATGCTGATAAATGACCTACATTTCTCATCTTCACACGGAGATTTTAACATAATTTCCACAGAATGAAATAGAGATTTCTTCAAAACCCTCCTTACTCAGGCTCATGTTCTCCCAATCTTTTTTTTTGCTCCCTACAGTCTATCCCTTTAATCTTGGGTTTTGGAATGAGCATTTTACCTGAGCAAGCCTGTTCTTTTTTGCTCATATTCTCCCCTTTACCTGGAATGTCTGTCTTAAATCCAGTCTCCTCACTTAAGATTTCATTCATTTCCATTACTGGAAGTCATTCTTTTTTTCCTGTCTAAAAACTTTATCTTCTTGGGTTTATCAGGTAAGTCTTGTAATAATATAGTTGTAGTAAGGTATTTAGGGGATTATTTATTTTTAAAATTGATTTTATTGAAGGAATAGTGCATCATAACATTAACTCGGTTTAATACATGTTGATAAATTTACATCTGTATATAATACAGTAAGATTACCACTATTTCCTTGTTTCTTTCACTATGCAATTAATCTTTCATACCTCGTTTGTCTCTCACCCCCACTTCTTCCTGCACCCAATAAAGGGATTATTTTAAAAGCTAGCACTGGAATAACAATTAGGGAGGAAAATACATTGATGCACTGATAAGGCACTTGTAGGAAAAGATGGTGCTGGTTTCAGCAGGAGGCAAGACAACAAAGGTGATGATTATACTTCTCTGGGGAAGATACTGTGATGATGATAATATCTTTGTGCTTATGGGAAAAGAATGAAGACAGAGAAGTGTGAGGTTTTGTGTGTGTGTGTGTGTGTGTGTGTGTGTGTGTGTGTGTGTGTGTGTGTGTACAGAGGTAGGTAGGCAGGTAGGTAGAAAGATGACAACCGGATCTGATATAGGGTTTGGTTTATTGGTGGCGAAGTGACCAGTCAAAGCTCCTGGATGCTTGGTTTGCTAAAAGGTAGCTTAAGAGAGAAATCTAATAGTTCCCCTTTTCCTGTGGTTCAATTTGAAGTGAAATACACCACTCAGTGTAAACCTCTTCTTAGTTCACCTTCAGTAAATTCTACTATAACTAGAAATATTTTTGGTGTGTGGTTACATGTTTGGATGTATATACGTTAGTGTGAAAATATAAGAAAAGGCTTAGTGCCACGTCTCTAGGGCAGTGATACCAAATTGAGTTAGCAAAACAGTAAAACAAGAGCCTGGGGCTGGGCGTGACAATAGCAGTGACTGACTGGAATTGGCAGAAATCTTGTGACCAGCACTGACTCTTAGAAAATGGCTCAAGCCAGTCTCCTTTAGGCTGCAAGAGAACTCTTTGTGCATTTATCTTAATTTATTTGCTAAACAGTAGACTCCTGGAAGGCAGAGTCACACATACTTTGTTCACTTAAAAGTGGTTATGATGTCACATTAGTGGTAATAGCAAAAATAATAAAAACAATGATATCACTGTATATGTATATTATAGATACAATATATGGAATCTAGTAGGCCTTACAAATGATAGAAAGATGCATCTGGAAATCTAGAAACAAAATCTAGATTTGGTTTTTTAATTTCTTATTTTTCAGTTGTATAACTTTAGGCATGTTTTTTGCTCTATGCAGCTCAAGTTTCATATTTGCAAATGGAAATCCACTCTAGCTCATGGGCTCGCTGTGAAAATAAAATGTGGCTGTTCGGTCAACAGGTCTTTATGAGCAGATTCCATATGTAGAGTCCTCCATCCTTCTGGTCTCCTCCACTGAGGGCGCCCTGATGTTTCTTCCTAACTTTGAGGCTATGCTGCCATCCCTCTTGACATTACTCTGGATGACTTGGTCCTCTCTATGCTTGGTTGTTTCGTTATGGTGGGAGTAAGGGTTTTCCTGGAAAAATATTGAAATTATTTTTATTTAATCCTCCAGAACTGCTCAGCACACTCTTCCTGTCTTTTCTTTGTTCTCAGATTTATGATTCTTGTAATACTTGATACAACTGGGTAGAGAAATCATTTCAATGATGCTGCGGCATCAAGTTCCAAGCTCCAATCACCATCCCATGTTCCTGAAACTGCTCTGGTGTTTCTTCCTTCAAAGGTGAATGCTTTCCTTACCTGGTATGTTGCCCCAGAGTATACAGGTTGGGGTCTTTCTCCTTCACTGTTTGGGAGTCAGGCTTCGAGGTCAACTGTCAATTATAACCTGTCACTGTTCATATATCCTGCACAGTACTTGAAATGCCTGCTACCGGAGAGGGTACTGAAAATGTTTCTTTTTAGGATCCTCGATACACCTGAGTATTTATTTTCTCTTAAATCAAAGTAATCTCTGTTAGCAGAAAGCAGAGCTGATTTCCAGGCAGAGCTAGATCTTCCTTAGCAAACACATTTATTTTGTCCTGATCAATTTGCTAAGCATTGCACAAGAATGATTTCAGTAATTGTTTTAAAAATCTATGAAATAGGTACTGTTGTGCCCATATTACTGGGAGTATCTGAGGCCTAGTTACTTGTCCGCAGTCCACAGCAGAGTGATTTGAGATTTGAACTCAGGTCCTCTGATTACAGAGCTCTTTGGTCATTTTGCTGTTGTGTCTCTGGCCCTGGGCTCTGGGCCTTGAGCCATGACTTTCAAATGAGGGCTGGACAGAACTCAAGGACATCACTATGATGACAATTGTATTCCAGACTCCATTCTGTTCCCAGGAGTGTTGCAGAGAGCAGGGCAAAATCAGCAACCTCTGTGGGGTCTTTGGGACAATCCACACAGGTCCCTATAACACTCAGGCTTGACTGACATGGCCCTCCACCAATGGCCTGTGACCTCTTAGGTTTGGTGACTTAGTTCATGTGTCTTGAATATCAGGACCGGGTTCAAGGTTCTGGGAAGTCCTTTGAGTCCACAGCAAAGTGGATATGGCCAGGTTAATAGTGAGGGATTCCAGTTCTGGGGGTTGCACAGCCCTCTTTGAGATGACTGGGCTTCAGCACTTCATTGTCATTGGGGTGCAGCAGAGGAACTGCAGAGCTGACACCAGCTCATCCATCACCTGGTCCCAGGCCCCTCATTTAGCAGCTGTGTGTAAGCAAGCATGACACGCTGTCTGCCCCGAGTTGCCTCATCATTAAAGGTAACCTGGCTGTCTATTTTCTCATCTCATTTGCATTGATGGTTCTAATGAGATTGAAATTGCACCATGTGGAAGCATTGTGAGGAAAGGGTCGATCTGGAGATGGTTTCATCTACAGTGCTTGTTTCTGGAATCTGCAAACAGGTACCTTAGCATGAAAATCAGTGCCTCCCTTGCCTGTGAATCTGGGCATTATACCTGCTTCTCCTCTGGGGAAGTTAATGTCATTCTGCTCTTACATTATAGCATCTGTCCAGCTTTAGGATGTCATTTGTTTTCCTGGAGGCCTTAAGCATCACCATAGTAATCAACTATGTCCTGAGATCCAAGTTCTTATTACTGTTCAAATATTAATTGGGAGAAATATAGATACTTTTGGAGAAGGAATGGAGTGCACAGGCGCGCGTGCGCATGCGTGTGCATAGGAATTTACTATTCTTTATTCATAGTGGTAGTCGTCCCTCTGACCCTCCATGGCAGAATGCAGAATGGTTAATTTATAGTAGGGTTAATTTACAGAGGATTTTTTTGTTGTTGTTTCCCAATGTGCTCATGAGATTTGCAGAGTGTGCGAGTTGAGTCAAGTTTGAACAATTGGGAAAGAGGGGATATCCATCTTCAAAGAGTATATCTATGTAAGAAGAAAATAAAATTCATGGAGAGGCAATTATAATGGAAAAGTGACAGATGCTGACAATATTCGTAACGAGGAACTAATACGTGATGGTGTTTGTTTTGTATTCTGTAGGAGATAGTTTGCTATATGTGCTACAAAGCTGCTCTCTGGCTATTTAGTAAATAAAGCAAAGCCGTTTCTCATTCCTTTTCTGCTATAGTACATGCAATTTAACACAATGACTTTGTAGTCTCTCTGTGAATAAAGATAGCATCTTTACTAAGCACACAATACTTAATACAATATTGCTCATTTATATCATTGGGTTGACAGTTTCTGTCAATATATAAGGAAATAGGTCTCATATATATGTTTATGTATTGATATATAGGTTTAAAGAAGAACAGAAACATATAACTGAAAAGGTTCTTAATAATTAAGCAGAAGTCCTCAGACAGGAAGATGGTGACATAAGACATGGAGTCGCTCTTCTAGAAGAGTTGGGTGCTGGAAAAGACAAAGGGCATATGAGGACAGTGGGAGCGGAGCTCCTTACACTTAAAATTTCAAGAGCTCAGTTCATAAAACCCGCTCATGATCATGGTGGGAACCCATAAAAGTTTCACCATCCTCCATGGATGATGAGAGAGAACATTGAAAGGTAAGTTTGCTAGGAGAAGTTGAGGTCCCTATTTGGCATTCAACCGTAGAGTTGTCTCCTATTGGTTTAGCTAGGTGTTGCCGAAGAACAAGTTATGCCACAGTTTTGTCACTTAAAACAATAAATATTTATTAGCTCAAGGATTTTGTGCATCAAAACCCCCAAGGGCTGCTTAACTGGGAGCCGCTAACTGAGGTCTCTCATGATGCTCATGATGCTATTGTCGTGGTGTCAGTCAGGGCTGTGATCACCTCAAGGCAAGATTGGAAGAAGACCTGCTTCCACCCTCATTCATGTGGCTGTTGGCTAGAAGCATCAGTTTCCTTGAAGTAGACCTTTCCAAGGGCAGTTCACAGCATGGCAATTGGTTTCACTAAGTGCAAGTGGGCCCAAAGATGGTCAGCATCCAAGAAAGAAGTTATAGTCTTTTGGAAACTTGTAGAAGAGGAGAAAATATTGGCAAATCAGATATCTGGTAAGAAATAATAACCAAAATCTGTAAAGAACTCATATAATTCAATAGTAAAAACAAAACAACAATCCCACTAAAAAACGAACAGAAGATCTGAGTAGATACTTCAAAGAACACATACAGATGGCCAATAGGTTCATGAAAAGTTGCTCAAGATCAATAATCATCAGGGAAATGAAAGTCAGAACCACAGTGAGCTATCACCTCATACATGTGAGAATGCTTATTATCAAAGAAATGGGGAAAAGTGTTGGTGAGGATGTAGAGGAAAAAAGACAATTCTGTGCACTATTGGTGGGAATATGTAAACTGGTGCAGCCATTATGGAAAACAGGATGAAGGATTCTCAAAAAATTAAAAATGAAACTACCATATGACTCTGCAATTTCACTTTTAGGCATTTATCTCTAGGAAATAAATACACCAACTCTGAGATAAATACAATCATGTTTACTTCAGTATAATTTGCTGAAGTGACCACTGATGGATGAATGGATATAGATGTGGCATGTATATACAATGGAATAGTATCATTTAGTTAGAGAGAGAAGGAAATCCTGCCATTTGTGAAAACATCATGTTACATAAAAAGCCAGAGAAAGACAAATGCCATATGATCTCATTTATATGTGAGATCTTAAAGCAAAAAGCTAGCAAACAATAACCCTGACCCTGCCCCAAGTACACAACTACAGAGTACAGATGGGTGGTCGTCAAAGACAGAGTGGGGAAGGGAGTGGCCAGAATAACTGGAAATGGTCAAAAGGTGCAAGCTTCCAGCTGTAAGATAATAGGTCTTGCGGACATCATGTATGGCATTCTGATTATGGTTAACAATTCCCTATTGTAGACTGGAAAGTTGCTATGAGAGTGGACCTTAAAAGTTCTCATCATAAATATTAAAAAAAAAACAACTGCAACCATGTGCAGTGAGAGATGTTAACCAGATTTTTTTGTGGCAATTATTTTTCAGTATACGTACATATGATATGCATGATAATGATGTCATATTATATAACTGATATTAACATTATATGAATGTTTATGTCAATTATATCTCATGGTATATGTCAGTTTATCTTTTAAAAAGGAAAATAAAGAATTCACAGTCTTGTTTGTAACCTAATGTTGGATGCGGCGCCCCATCCTTTTTGCTGTTCTTAGAGATAAGTGACCAGCTCTGGCCCACACACAAGAGGAGGGGCCTACACCAGGGCAGAAACAGGAGGAAGTAAAGCTCATCAAGGGCCACCTCCGAGACTGCCTCTGCGTGTCAACTCTGGCGTACCGTGATGAAGTGGGGAAACGGTTGCCCCCCCAAATGCCATAGCTGGGGAGACCAAGGAGGAAACTACACCTGCTTTGTGGCCTCTTCATGGTATTGCCTGTGAGATGTCCCAAATGAAGCAAACGTGGCATTTCTGTCAAGTTACTGCAAGTGCTATCTCCAGAGCTTGGTTCTCATTCCAGCGAGGAGGGTCCCTTTCAATGGCACCGCAGGGCAGCAAGACGTGGTGACTGCATTCCTGGAGGGATCTCTGCAAGTCTCTGGACACAGGGCCAGGCTCCTGCAAGGCTTTCTTGGCCCCTGGGAATCAGAGAAGTAACTTACAGATAACATTATCTTCTATCTTCTCATTGGACAAAAAGTATTGCCATTAAAACGACTAAATCTTATGGAGAGCAGACCTTTGGATTTACTGACTGGAGCCATTTTAAGGTGGCATAACCGTGTGGTTGAAAAATCATCTCCAGGTTCAGAGTTGAGTTCAAGTGTGGTTATTATCTGGGTAAATATAAACAATTCCATTAGCCTTGGAGAGTTTCACTCCTCCCACCTCTAAAATAGGGGTGGCAGTAGCTCTGCTCACCCAGGGTGGATGTGATCTTCCCTTCATCTGTGGTTACCTGGCTAAAGGGTTAATCCTTATGGCTGCCTCATTATGAAGTGCTTGTGACTACAGGAAATGCATTTTCCTCTCTTGTTTTGGTAGAACTGTGATTTTTACTTCAAAGCCCAGAGATAAAAAGACTGGGAAGACCATGCTTTCCTCCTTCCCTCCTAGAAGAGGAGAAATGGCTTCTCTGGACAGTAGATTTGGTTGAGAAGAAATAACAAGCTCAGCCTCCTTTGTTTGCCTCTCCACCAAGGGAGCATGTTTTCATTCGTTAAAACTTTCCTGGCCTGAAAGCTGTCCGGGCAGATTGTGCTCTAGCCTGGGGATGTCTGCAGTTCTGGAAGTCAGTTCTTTTTCTTGCAAGGGGACAATATTCAGGAAACCCAATTTGGTCCCATCTCCCATCCAGCCATTATCAGTAATAAAACTGCTAGTATGGTCTTGATCTACCTGTGTTTCCAATTCATCTCACAGAGATAGGAATGGCATCCCTTCTCAGCTCCCCCAGCGTGGCTATTATCATGATTATTATTTAGTTAGCCATGCAAATGGGCCGAAATATTTGTGAAAGTGAAAATAAAGGTAGACACATCTTTTTATTTGGAACTAGCTCTAATTCTCAGGAGATGCTTTGTATATGTGGGGGGTGGTTCTGGTTAGATCTGGGGGACACTTTCTCCCTGAGGTGCTTTTCTCTGTTTTTTGTTTGGAATATAGTGCCGGTCTGACTCTTGAAGGCAGCTGGTGTTACTGCAAGCTGGTGGCCTCCCCTTGCCCAGTCACCTCCTGGGCTGTGGGGGGTTGTGGCAACCTGAACTGACTGCTGAAAAGAGCTTCCTTAGGAGCCTCAGTTGGGTTGGGGCCATAGGGATTTTAGTACTCAATCATTAAATCTTCTAGCTCCTGGTTCTCAAGAAAGAGTCCTTTGCATATTGTCTCAGTCATCATCTACAAGCAACTGTCACTTAACTCCTGCTTCTGTAGGGGAAAAAACATTTTCTAAAATTAGCCATTTAAGTTTGTCATAATTATAATTACAGCATTACCAAACTCACATCTGACAGGGGCAGAAATGCTGTATAGAATTTCTGCTGATGACTTTAAAATAGACGCTCTCCTTTTTTTTTTTTTTTTAAAAAAAAAAAAAAAAAAAAAGAAAGTGAAACAGGAGAGGAAAATAAAACCAGGGAAATAATTACTAAGAATTTAAGATGAACATTGGATGGCTTCGCTATGTCTTTGCTGAAAGCACATGAAAACTTATTTTCACCTGTCAGAGAGCCACTAAATTCAGAGGAACTTTTGGAGGATAAGATGAGAGGCAATATGTGAAGCTATTAGTGTCAAGCATTCATAGCAACTTCTCAATAGGTTAATAATAATAACAATACATTATGAGTGATAAAATAATAAAATAATAATTACATTATCAGTAAATGATCATTCCAGTAATCGTAACAATGATTATTATTATAATAATTATGACTACTGGGATGATCATTTGCTAATGCTGCAAGGAAGGCAGCTTGCTGAGGGCTAGAGAGCAGCCAGTGAATGGCCTGTCCTGCAGTGAGCCTGTGTTCTTTCCCAGACATGTTCACATATACAAACGTCAGCTCTAGCTCCGAGTAGCACGATCCTAGTTCACAGCCAGTCACTGATTCCCAAACTGGTGTCCAGGGAACAGTATTTTGGAGATGATAACGGATGAAGAAAAAATAAATCAGAAGTACCATGGTCAAAGGAATTTGTGAAACCCTGCATCCCCTCTCCTAGAGAGTTATTGCCTTTGAGAAATCCTGTAGGAAGAAAGCAAAGCCCTTTGTTTAACTCTGTTTACCTCGCTAGCACAGACCTTCCCTTCCCTGCCTCATGACCAGAAGGATGGCTTCAAAAGGAAAATATGTTACCAGCTCCCTGGTCATGACCCCACCTAGAGAAAGTATGGCCCACGAGCCTTGGTCTGTGGTCCCACCCCATTCCACACTGTCCTTTCTCTTGTCACAGTTACTCACTGGCTGCCTTTCAGACCCTCAAACGTGTGTGGTCCTCCCTTCCACAGGACTTTGGACAACTCTTCACGTGCTATGGAGAATCCCCACATTCACCTGTGAGTTCTCCCTGCCTTAGTTCTTCTGTCTCATCACTCTCTCAGTTTCCCAGGCTCAATAGGGTCAAGTATGTGCATTCACTGAGCGGGTATTTACTTACCGTCCATGCCCCAGCCCACAGGGCTGTAAGATCAATGGGGGAAGCCTTCCTCTAAAAGTTCAGTGCTACTTTGGGGTAGGATTGGCTGCCTCAGAAGCTATGTTGCAGATGGAGCAGACCCATGAAGTCTCGTCTGTTGTTTCTATGATTAAGATCTTTATTATTTCCTCTAGGAAACGTTGATGTGCAGAGTGGAGTGTGATGAGCGTCTGTTGAGAGCTATAGTAAAAGAAGGGCTTCGATGTATGTAGGGCAGAGAGATATATCTCAAGGTGATCAGGAAAGCCCACATGTACCAGGTATCCTCTGTGGGCATTTATCAAACACTTCTGAGAAGTCTTTCGTAGTTACTCAGTTAATCCTCATAGCCGTGCCGTGAGCTTTTACAAATGAGGAAAGCACATTGGCGGGAAAACATGCAGTGGTCTGTTTCTTGTAAATTGAAGAGCTTGGTGGCATAGCCCAGGCAACGGATTCCTGAGACGTGCTGACCGTAGGAATGGTTCCCAGAACAAGTGAAATATGAGCTGGACCTTGAAAATTAGATGAGATTTGGATACTGGGAGATTGGTGTAGGTTGGGAAAGGAGGAAATGAACAGTAAAGGCGATGGGCAAGTGTTGGGGAGAGGAAGGTGGAGGTCCCTAAGCTTGGCTGGAGCGGAGAGGAAGGAAGAGGAATAGAAAGAAATCATCTGGGATGTTGGGCTGAGACAAGAAGCTTTAATACTGTTTTTTTTTTCTGTTGTTGTTTAAATTTTTTTGTTATTGAAGAGACATTCCATCATAATAGTATATAAGTTGAAGTGTGTATCATTGCAAATCAGCACGTGGGTATGTACATGGAGTTTACTCCCACTAGCCCAGGTCTACCGTCACCATATAATTGATCTCTTCTACACAATTTGCCATGCTTTTCAATACTATGTTAAGAAATGCCAGATCTATTCATGAGCAGTAATGACTTAGCAAAGACATTCATTCAGGATGGTACAATATCACAGCACAACTTTAGGAAGGTTAGCATGTCAGAAGGGTTAGAATCAGCTTGCCCATATATCCAGGAGAGACCTGGGTTATATCTGCTGTCCTGTGGTAATTATGAATAGTGCCCCCTTTTACTCTTAAAAGTGTCCTGGTTTCGATGATAAATGGTCACCCTTTATAGGCAGACTTGGAGGCGAGGAAAGATTACAGTATAGGAACAGGACTTGCAATACGCAAATGAGAAGAAGGGAGTTTTGGGGATTAAGGGAAAGGGAGAGAAAGAGATAAATTTATGATATATGACAGCAACAGAATGGTAGTGTTTTATGAATATGTGGATACTGAGGGCAAGAGAGACTGAAGACTAGCAAGTGGTTTGACTTCTGTGTGTAGGACAGGTGGGCAGTAATGATTGTGTGTTCAATCAGGAGCATAGGGACAAGAGCAGAGTTGGATGGCTGGATAGAAGATGGGCTCTGTGTGTGATTAGCTCACAGGAGAACTGAGTGGAGATCTCGTCCAAAGGGGCAGATGGTGAACCTGGGCTGTGGGACAAAATTCTCAGACCTGGAACTTAGCTTGAGGGAGGATCCTTTTCTCAGGGATATAAAACCCAGGAAGTGGCTGCAATGAATGATGACCTCTTATATGTGTGTCTATTTATTTATTTCTGTGAATTAAAAAAATGGGGTTAGTGTTACTTAAAGCAATGGCCAACAAAACCTAAACCATTCAAGCTGGAGAGAAGAGATAAATAATAATGGAAAAGGGGAAGAAGAGGACTTGCTGAAGTTGTTGGAAAAATAGAGCGCTGAGATTAGAACATGGAGAAACTCTTAAAGTAGGGGTCCAACCAGGTTCTGTAGGAGGGAAAGGAGTAAAACTTCTAGCATCTGACCACCATATGTTCTTCTTAGCTCTGGAACTGCTCTCAGTTTCTCTCTTACATTCCCCAAACTCTCTGGAGCCCAGGAACCCAGAGAAGCTTGCTGGAGATCCATTTCCTTCTTAGGGACTGGAAAGTTCCTCTTTGATCCACGATTCTGAACACAGTGAGCAAGGATGACCTATTGGGAAAGGGGATGAGAACTCCCTCAGGGAAAACAGGCCTCAGAGCCCTGGGGAAGCAGTCGCCTTGAGGAGCAGTGGTTTTCATTTTTTAATTCTTGCTTTGTATCTGGCCTGCAGCATGGCTTTTCCATAGGACTGGCAACAATGTCAAACACTTCATCAAGAAGTTCTGTCACTAATCCGCAAAGTGATTTTCATACAGAGTTGTCAATAGGTGACTGCTAATTTGAAAAATGTTCTTGCTCTCTTTTTCTCTCCTTCCTTCTCTTTCCTCTACTTCATCTTTCCTCCCCATTCCTATGGAGGTGACAGGCTTTGATGAATTCCATCTTATACGTTCTGCACACCTTCATTTCCTCCAGTTTTTCAGGGCATCTTGAAAGAAGAAGTCTGTGGCCTACTGAGAAGGTCATACTCATCTTCATGACTGTTGTTGAGATTTTTCTGGCTAAATGTCTTCACTCTGTTTTGTGATCTGGCCAGTGCTTACAGCAACATGCTGCCTTTTGCAAGACTGATGTTGCAAGGACTTCTGAAGGCTCACTGGGGTTTCTGGCTTTGGAAGAGAGGTTAGAACCAGCTGAACTGCCAGGACAGATGGGAATGGAGCTCACTGCCAGCCCAAGTGCCAAAAGCAGGAGACAAGAGTTCTGGATTTGAGCCCCAAGACTCTGGGGCTCAAAACCACCCAAGAGTGATAGAGATTCCATTTAAAATAGCCCACAGAGGGAATTTGCCCCTCAAGCCAAGTGCCAAAACTAATTTTGATACAAAAACTCCATTCTTCCAGGAACTGTTTGTCTTCTCACATTAAAAAAAAATCCCTATGTATTAAAGGGATCTCTTTTCCTGGCCTATATATTCTTTTTCCAAATTTTAACTTTATTAACTAGACTACTGTGTTTCTAACCTACATGGGAGACCATGCTGACAAACAAGAAGACAGCAGCATCTTCTGAAGCTCTAACTGGAAAATCTTTTGCAAAGTCAAAGGATTGCTTTTCACTTCACAAGGGAATTCACACATAAGTATCCTCCTGCTTGGTGGTCAATGGAAGAAAAAGGAAAGGCCTTCACTTCCTACTACAACATGAGTTCAAATTGATAGCAGGGAAAAGAGATGCTAATCTGAGACAACTTCTGTTGATTGGGAGAGATCCAAGAGGCAGGAATTTGTGATTTCCTTTGCAATCACATCTTCTCTGAACTCACTTTCATCCATCAGCTTCTGTCAACTGCATATTGTCTGGGAGTTAATTTCAGCTTTCTGTTACTTTCTAAGAGCTCTCAATTCTTCTGACACATAATAAATGCATGATAGTGTGGCATTCAAGGTCAAGACTCATCAATATCTGAATTTATTCCACTAGGGGGTCATTAATAGTAATGAAAATAATAATAGAAATGTACTAAAATATTCACTTGTCTTTAGTCTGGTTTCTTTTAGACTCTTTAATATCTTTCATCATTTAAGGCCCATTAACTTATGCTAATCCCAATGTAAGCTGGGAACCAACTTTATTGCATTTGTAAGAGAACTGAATTGAAGTCCAGGGACTGGATTCTAACGATGGTGTGACTGAAGGAAAATTCATTCATTGCATAAACCTTAGCTTCCTCTGCATTGGGAGGATGTATTTATTATTGCTACAACACAAAGTTTTGAAGGTCAATAAAAGGACTCTGGCACGTATAAAAGCCACATATAAGTGTCTTGGATTAGTGTTGGCCTTTCTTGTCTTATTTTAAGTATTTTGTCTTTTAATTAAAATTCATCCCAATGTTAAACACCAGCTGAGTCAGGTCTTGGAGCAGGGGGAGAGTACACAGAGCACACAGCTCTCCACCTTAAGAATGGGGCCTTGGAGAGGAGACAATTGCTGTAGCTGATGTTTGATGACAAACAGAGAAACAAGCAAAAGAGGTCCTTTTGTGGATGGAAGGCTAACTACCACCTGTCTCTTCACATTCCTTTCCACTGTGATATTTAATACATCTTAAAGCATTTATGACAATGTATTTGACTGACACTTTTGAGAAGCCCTCTAGGTGAAGAGCCCTTTTGCTCCAAACCAGACCTCCTGCAGCTGTGTCCCCTCAGGCATACCTTGGCCTAAGGCTCATATGTAAACTGAGAATGGATGACTGCAAAGAGACAATGACCTTCACCCAACTAGGAGGACCCATGACACAAAATCAGAGATTTTGTAACCGAGATTAGTGAAATTGAAGTCTAGGAGTTTTGGTCAACAAATGTTTACACCATTCAAGTCTGTTTGCGGGGACAGATAATAGAGAACTAGGGACGGAAGGTGGGTGGTAGAGGATTGGAGATTTGGTTTTAATGGGAAAAAGAGGCGGGAAGAAACAGACACTGCGCTCAGACCTACAGGTAGAGTCATCTTTTGTGAGAAAGGAGAGCTTGAAAGTGAGGAGCGAGAGAGGCAATGGTCTGAAGGCCATGGGCCAGGTGAGATGGAAAATTGGATATTTAAAAATTAGTATCCCCTGATAGATATTTTGGCTAGATTGGATGAGTGGTTGTAGAGTTTAGAGGTCTTTAGAATAGTACATTTGATGATAGAGTTCATATGTGAGCAAGGTCAGCATGTCCAGCTCTGCTGGTACTTGTGTCTGTCAGCAGTACCTGATTTACCAGAAACTAAAGAGCTTTGGAAAGTGCCTGGATAGTGCCTGTATCAATTTAATTTAATTTTAATTTGTCTTCTAGCTAGACTGAGACAAGACTGTTTGGTAAAACAATCTATGTTAATCCATTTCTCATATGCCCTTTGAATGTTCTTTAACAAAAATCAAATGAACGAGCATTTTTGTTAAACTGATAAACAAACCAGTCCACCACTCTCCATTGTGTTCCCTCTATCCATGCTCCTCACACCCTCCATCTTCCTTCTAGTAACCTCCATTTCTTGTCAAAATCCACGGTTTATTTTCATTTTGTTTTCCCTATTTGTTTTATTTCCTTATTTAGCACATATAGTTGAAATCGTTCAGTATTGTCCTTTTCTCTCTGACTTATTTCACTTAGCATAGTCCCCAAGTTCCTTTGACGTGAGAATATTTTTATTAATTGTAAAGGTGACAACTTGAAAAATGTATTAAAATCCCTTAATTTATGTACGGATTTAATGAATGCAAATTTACTTGGAAGGGAATGGAATGTCACATAGGTATTATGCTTCTACTAGTACAAAATAGTGATTACTTATGTCTGTGAGTTTTCAGCTACTTGTTTTTTGGCTCCTAGAACGTTCTCAAGAAAGATTTTTTGCGAGTTGTTTTCTTGATTTTTCATTCCTAACACAGCCTGATGGTCAAACTAAGCAGGGTGCTAATTTCCAGGGTTCCATATAAATATACTTTTAATCTTAAACTGTTCTCATGTGTAATAAGAATAAAATATATACAAAATATTAAAATTGGTCAACATAGCAAGGAGACAGTTATGAATTTCCTACACTGGAAGAGAAAATTGACATTATAGTGCAAACTAGAAATCTCTACAGACTCGGGTAGAAGAAGGAAGATGGCCTCCATTGGTTCACCCAAGGAGTAATTATTACTATTTAAGGAGCACATGTGTTCTGGCAAAGTCCTCTGCTAGGAACTTTGTACACCTTACCTTGAGTGTAACATTTCTGCAAAAGTGTTTTATGCTTCTCCTCTCCCTGTTTTACAGATGGGGAAACTGAGGCTCGGAGACTGTTCCAAGTTAGCAAGTGGCCAATGTAAATTCAAACCAGATATGCCTTTGCTCTTAGTAGGGGGCAGGCTGAGAACACTGATTTGCTTAACGCTTCCCTTATTTCCATAGGTTAATATCATCAGCCTGTGTACTTTGTGTGTAGTCATCTTGAGTCAATTATACTTATAAGAAAAGAAACCCATTTTTGGAAGAAAAAAAATTCCTAATATAATCTTTGGGTGATGTATATCTTGTAAGTTGAATAAGCTGATCATATTGGAGGTATACCTGCATCATTACGGGGCTTACGAAAAATTGAGGTGGTAGACATTAAGTTGCCTCAACATTGTACTCTCAACTTCTCTCCAAACTTTAAACTATTAGACAACAGCAGAATCTCTTCTGCTATAATATTTTAGTTCCTTTGATGACACATCTTTCCATTGATTATTTCATTTCCTCTTTATATATGCACACAAAATCAAAGAGCTAATAAAGACAAGCGTGGATGATTTTCTGTTTCAGGGGAGCAGAGGGCTTCAGTGACTTGTTCCATGTCCCATAGATGCAGGTGGTGGAGGCTGGTGGCCCATCTATGTCTTGGAAGAGTAGACCCAGGGATTTCCCAGGAACTCCCTGCCTCCCACTGCTGCCCTGCAGCTCCCAGGGTGGCCATGTCCTGGGCAACAAATCAAAAATCTTGATTTTATATACCTCCTTATATCTTCTTGTTGCCTACTTCCCTGTGGTCTTCGTGCTTCAACCAAATTGATTTTCTCCTTCAAATGCATGTCATCTCTCAGACCTGTGCTTTTGTATGGACTGATTCCTCTTTCTGAATATCCCTCCATCTGCAGAGGAAAGTGAAATAATCTCTCCGTGAAGTGATTTCTCTTCACAGAATTCTCTGGGGCCACATATCTGCTGTCCTTTGGGTTCTCAGAGCACTTGGCCTGTAATTCTAGAAGAGCACAGTCAACCTTGTTCTGATATCTCCAAGTTCTGCTTCCTGCAAAACACACACACACACACACACACACACACACACACACACACACAACATTAGGAGGAAGGGGCAATCTTATTCATAAATGTCAATATTTAGCATTCCGCCCTTGTAATTTCTGTCATATGTGACTCTCTGGGGAACCATGATGTTCCCATGAATGGATGAATCTGAATGCTGGGACAGGCAGGGTAGTCAGTTCATATGCCATGCATACTAGCTGCATTTCTGAACAGTATGGTGCCTGAGCATTTTGGAGTAGACAAAAAAAAGAAGTCAGCAGATGGAACAAGGCAGAAAGCTATGCACGTGATATGAGCAAGAGAGGAAGAGAGAGTGGGAGGGATCTCATGCCATCATGGAACCCTGGACCTAATTGTGCCTAGTAACTTCTGCCTTCCCAGACACAAAGTCCAGATGTCCAGAAATTGCAAATTGTTCACTAAAATCCACTTCTTCCTCCTCTGGAGGCTAGACTACAGTTCCTTCCCAGCCTCCTTTGCAGTTGAGTATGGCCTGGAGTTCTCGCCAAATGTTACAGATGCACATATCCCTTATTTCCAGGCCTAGCCCATAAACACATCCCATGAGTTCTCCTCCTCTCCTTTGCTATCCAGGAGACTGAAGACTTGAAGGAGGTGCATCCTGCAGCTGGCTGATTGGATGCCCGCAGTGAACAATGGCCTGTGTGAGAAAGAAATGGTCTTTGTGCTAAGATGAACTGAGATCTGGAGATTTTTCTTTTAAGCAAGTCATGATTAATGCCTTAGCGAATCCATCTAACCGCTAACTTTTCATTGCTTCAGCTAATTTAGGCTTTCTGTCACTTGTACCCAGGAGGGCACTGCTTCCATTTGGCCATGTGAATGTAATTAAAGTGAGGGAGTGGCAGTGTTACAGTGGAAAAACACTGACCTTAAAATCAGAATATCCAGTCCCCTAGCCTTGCCCTATTAACTTGGTAATTTTCATGAAGTGCATTTTAGGTTTGTATTTGTGAACCAATTTACTTTCTTGTGTTTTCTTTTTACCAAGACTTTTACCCAAATCTTACTTGACTCCTCTTGTTTCTTCTGTCACCCCGTGGATTTTATTGGTTATTTAAGCAATTAAGCCAGTGATTGTATGACACGGCCTTTATATTTAGTGACTCCTTTCTTTCCTGGCATGTGGAGAAATCCCAGAAAATAATCTTTAGAATTTCTTCCCAGCAAAATATTTTTCATAATTATTTTGGTAATTTTCCAACAGACACAGAAGTAAAGGGAATACCATAACTATTCACATAACTGTGATCAACTTTCAAAAAACCTATTGCCTATTTTATCTCCTCTCCCACTCTTTTTTTGAGAACAAAGAAATATTTTTATTTTTAGTTGATTCATTTTTTTGGTTTGTCCCCTTGGCTCCTTGAGCTACTTGATCTGCACCCCGGTTGTCTCAATTCCCTGAGTCACAAAGCTGTACCCCAGACAACTTCTCATTACCCAGGCTGCATTACATGGAAGACATCATTCTACTTTGTTTCTATGAATTCGACTACTAAATAAATGATCAATTCCTTCCCCCTTTTATCACTAAAGTTAAAGCAAATTTCAATCATAATGTTTACTTAGCCCTAAATTTATACATTTTGTGTATGTGTACATTTACTTTATATGGATATATCTATTTTAAACATATATGCATGGACTTATATATGTATTACATGCATCTATTATATATTTCTATGTCCCTGTCAGATAAGGACTTTTATTTACATGCCATTGATTAGCAATGATTCCTCAATAACGTCTAATACTTATTCCATTGAAAATTTCATCCATTGTTTTAGTCATGCTCTTTTATCACTGGTTTGAGTTTCGAATAGCATCTCAAATTAAAAGATGCACCTGTTGCATTTGGTTGCTATGACTTTTGAATTTTCTATAATTTGAGAGAGACTGCAAACCGTAGCTTTAACTATAAACCACTGCCAAACGTAGTGACTTGAACACTTTCATTTCTCTGGGTGGGCAATTTGAGCTGGGTCAGGTGTGACAAGGAGCTGAGTCAGTGGGAGACCGACTGCGTGGGGGAAGGAGACTTACCTGTGTTGACTCACTTTGCTCCTATGGTCTCTCATCCCTGGGAGGCTCCCCTGGGTTGGGTCTCCTGGTGCCGGGTTTCCCTCAGCAGCAAAGTGAAAAGGCCTCTTGAACCCAGGGGTATGTAGCCTGCATCCTTCAGAGACGACTGGCCTAACTACTACTCCATCAGGGCGTGCCAGGAACAAAAAGGTCTCATGGCTCCTGATCCAGAGTTTCTGAAAACGTTGCAAGTGATAAATTTCTACTAGCTTACAATAGTTCTTTTTATCTTAAAACATAAACTTTAGGAAATACATATATATATGTGTGTGTGTGTGTGTGTGTGTATACACACATACATGCATTTTTTAATTACCCTCTTAAGGGTAACAAAAGTTCAAACGTATTTGCCTGGGAATAAATGGAAGGTAACTACAAGAGGATTGCTAAAATGACTACAAAGCATTCCCGTTCTTACATTGCCACATCCTTTGCAATGTGACTGCACCTTCTCCCATCAAAAGGCCAAGTTGGGTGCACCCTGGTGGCCTCATGGTCTAGAGGTCCCACATACATCTCAAGGTCCCAGGTTCAAGACCCAGGTCCAGGGAAACAATCAGTGTAGACAACAAAGTGAAAAATAAAGTAAAATGCTACTTTTTTCTCTCTCTTCCTGTCTGCCTGCCTACTCCCCTTCATTCCTGCCTGCACCTTTCCTTTAAAAAAAAAAAAAAGATCTTTTTGTTCCTGTCTCAAATTTTTATCTCCTTTCCTTTAAAGACCAAGTTCAATGCATGGGTGCATTTATTTCAAACACATCTTTACATGTCTGAACAAGTGCTTCAGCTATATAGCTAGAGCTTAATAAAAGATTCTGAATATTTTTAATTTCAGCACGAGAAAACCAAATACACGCCTCCTCTTCCCAGAGAGTTACTAAATGCACAAAAATCATGAAGAAAGGAAATCTCATTCTCTGATCCCAAGCAATAATTCAATAGGAAACAAAGAAAGTTATTTATAGAAACTATCTATAGACCCAGGGCTTAATTTATGTGGTGGGAACATTTCTGTCAAATGCTTTATAATAAAGAAAAAATGTCAACTGTTAAAGACCTCTCCAGGTCAGGTACATTTGGTGGTAAAGGAAGGTGATGAGAAGGTTGATCAAACAGCTGTAAATCTCTATGTATACACGTCTCTTGCGATGGAGGACAGCCATAGCAGAGGAGAGAGGGCTGCTCCCGGCATCTCTTCTATCAGCGTGTGTTTCCAGATTGTTAGAGACTTGATTAGCTGTGAGCCAAGAAAGAGCATCTTTGAGAAATTAAAAAAGCAGAGACAAGAGAAAAATGGAGCAGAATGTGTACCTTGTCCTTTGCTGACCCCATCAACTCTCACTTTCAGCAGACTCAAAATAGACATGCTTTTTAGCTGATTTCTGAGTGCTTCGGCATCGTCTGAGTTGGTTAGTAAGGACAACTCAAATTGAAGCAACTCTTTTTACATTAGACAGTTCTGTCATTGCCAGTCAGCTCTGCATGAGTCTCTTATCTGCCACAGCGCTTCCCATCTGCAACAGATGGGACAGAGGTGGGACACCTGCTGCTTGCCACCTGACAGGTGGTCATAGTTAATGCCACCTTGCCTCTCACCATGGACTAAAACAAGCAATAGAGTGGGTCACTGAGAAGCGTCAGGCTCTCTGTGGAGGAGTGGGATGTCATCAGATAAGATCTTGTTTTTAGAAGTAACAAGGGGCCCCCAGCTTGAGCAGTTCTGAGGAGCATGTCAGAAATGCCATCATCTCAGACCCCACTCAGACCTGCTACATCAGAAACTGCATTTTAACCAGATCCCAGGTGATTTTTATGCACATTAGTTCAGGAGTGGTCTAAATAGTAGTTTATTCATGAGTTCAGAGAAACACCCATATCTTTTCTTGTGGAGTGGGCATTTAAATCTATTTCTGGCTCCCTTCATTTGGTAGCCTTTGCTTTTCTCCATTTTCATATTCGCATTTAAGCTTCATGCTTAGCCAGCTGCTGGGCCTTTCCAGGAAAAACATTTATCTAATCATCAAAGTAGAAAAATGTATATTGATCTACCTAAAATAGTAGTACACTTACCTTGGGAGGATGGGGAAGGTGAGTATAACTCTTCATCCGTAATAGCAGAAATCCATAGATCAGGTAAAAAAAATCAAGAAATACCAATATCAGCATATTATTCAGTAATATGAAAGCAATGACCAGGATTTTTAAAAATAGCAAAATTATTTAAAGGGTTTGGCTCTGGGAAGCGAACCTTGTTTTTTTTTTTTTTTTTTCCAATTTCTCTTTGGACAATTTTTTAAATGGTGGGTTTATGGTATTTTGATATCATTTCAAGATGTCATACAACCTTGTATTTTATGCATTCCTGTAAATCATTTTACATTCTTTCTGAGAACAAGGTGGGATATAAACCAGTGAAGAAAAACAACCAAAAATCTTTTCCCAGTGAGAACAAACAACCTATACTGGCCAAAATAGAAAGTATAATTTTTGTGCAAATAATGTTTTGTCAAGTATCATAATTTGGAGAGGAAATGAGTTATTCAGACCAGTGATGACCTTATATTGGTGACCTTATATTTGAAGGATGGGAAGAGGAAATCTGGGGCTCAGCAGACAGAGACACCAGACAAGTTGTAGCACAATAATATTCGTGAGAGAAGTACATGTTACCAGGACAGGAACTTTCTTTCCTCAGAGAGATTTCCCTCCGTGATTTATTTGCCAAAAAACAAAGATTGGCGTGCACTTTAAAAAGCAGAAACTATGAAATTTGGGAAAATGAATCACAGAACAGGAATGGACTTCAAAATCATTTAGGGAAGAGTCTTTAAATTTTATTTTAGTCATTGAAGATTTATGTCTCTCAAATGAGATGCTACTATGAACTCTAATGTTTTCAGAAGGAAACAAGAACTGCTGAAGTTCAAGTGGAGGGTGGAAAACCCATAGTCAGCTTGTTCATGAACCTCTCTATCTTGCCTCCGAGACAGCCTGCACTCTGATCTCTGAAGAACACAAGTAGAAAGTAAACTAGGCTGCAGCTCACAAGCATCCATCATATTTCTAAGGCTTGGGGCGATCCTGCGATTTACGCATGGTCTTCTATAAAGTTCTTGGCAGAGCTTAGGTCTTAACCTCAGTATTCCTGACTCCAGTGCTCTTTCCAAGTTACCTAACTGCTGCATGATATCGTTGCAAAAGCTTTCCATTTCACTGGATTGTAAACTGTGAAGAATGGGGTTGACTTTAATCTCTTTACTGCTCCAGAATGCTTGGCATGTAGCAGATCCTCAATTTTTTTTTTTTTTAATACATGAAATATACAACGTCATAAATTGGCTTATCTCCTTGATGCTTTTATGGACTAAAATGGAGTTAAAAGATGTGAGCAAGACAGTTCATGCATCTTGCAAGATTCTCTTCTCTAGCAAGAGGTTGGTTCCTGAAGATAAATGATTTACTATTTTTATCTCCTTCAGCCTTACATGATCATTTTGCTAACCCTCTCCAGTTTGGTGCTCTCAGTCAGAGAGTTTTCACTTGTTTGGGGATTAAGGGATTTTTTGGTTTTCCTCTCTTCAAACAGCCAATGTATATCACTTGGTGACCAGCTCTGTGATAAGATTTATTTCTGTGGAGATTGGCTTTTGCTCTAGATACATGAGTTGAATCTCTTCTCATGGACCCACAAGTAGAGGCCAAGCTGTCTCAGCAATGGCATCTCTAAGAAAACTCTTTATTCAGTGTAAACCTAGCCCTTTTCAGCATTTACTTCGCTCCCAACAGATGGCAGAGACAGCATCTGGACATAATAGCTTGACTGTGATCATTCACTGTAATTGCCTTTTAGTGGTTTGTTTGGAGAAAGAGGCTTGTACAGAAAATCTGTTCATTGGTGTCAGAATTTCCATCTTGCTCAGGTAAAAATGGCAGCCGCAGGCCATGTGTTTGATGACTTCCATCTCCATCTTAATAGATGCCTCTCTCTCTCAGGTGTCTTGGGTAATGGACAGTGAGAATGAACATCAGGAGTGAGACATTGAGAGGAGAAAAGCAACAGTAAGCCATCAGCAATTCAGGTAGCAGATTTCAGGTTATAGCTCAACTTGGCTATCAACTCATTTGCCAGGGTCCTGAAGTGCCCAAGTTCACTTTGTTTTTCTTCAGAAGAACTAGCAAAAGGTATTGGTTGGCTGACCTATCAGTTGTATCCTGTGGCTAAAACAGCCTGTTTAGACCAGAGTGAAATGGTGAGTTATTCCTCCATCCTCATTAGTGATTCCACTGCACTGAAGTTACCTTTCCAAAGAGGCAGCTACAAAGATCATTTTATCTTCAGTGCCAAGGGGTGGATGGGAGAAGGCATTGCCAAGACTTGGAGTGGCTAGGGAAGACGGACTACTTTTTATGCAGGCAAATTGACCAGGGGGACTTTGAAAAGGTTGGCCTCAGGACTTTTTCTCCTTTTTCTTCTTTCTTCTGACAATAATGAATGAAGCATGTTAGGCTTGTTTTCAATTATGCAACAAGTCCCCATTCATTAGAAACCAAGGCAGCGATCCCAGCTGTATTTCAATGACTTTGAAAGTGCAACTCCCTACTTGGCCCAAGGTTGAACAGTTTCAGTGTTCAGCATCTGTGCTGCCAGCTCAGGTATCCTGGGAGTGATTCAATGTTTGCATATTCACGATAAAATGCTGAATCTTTCACACCTGAGTTTGGAAATTTCAGGCTTGTCACTTATTTCTGAAATTTTGCAAGTGAGAAATACAAGAGTTCTAATCTCATTCTGTGTTGCAAGGGAAGGAAACTGTCATAGAGTCAAGTGAGCTGACCCTTTGGCTGTCCAACTCACTGTCTCCTCACTGATTTTCCCACGTGCTGAGAGTGCAGTGGTTTTGGGAATTCACGTGCTCGTGACTAGATGCATGTGGGAAATTACTACAAAACTAGACTTTTAGATATTGGGATGGATGTAAGTATAATCCACTTACATTCTTTAGTTTTAAATTGTCATCAAGTATACATACTATTTTTCTCATTTTATAACATCTTTTTTGGGAAGGATTTGAATACTGGAGACAAACAGAAACGTACATACATATGGTTTATAAAATATCCTTCAATATCAGAAATATCAATGTGTGAAAACATTACAGTTTAGCCTTGAGAAAATGAATATATAATGCAATCATTGGAAAAATGTTTTATCAAAACTGCATAATAAGACTCCACAAGGACTGGTTCTTTTCCAACCTTGGAGGGCTAAAATGAGCTTAAAGATTATGTTTCTTCTGGAAGGACCAGGGAAAGGCTGGAGAGTTGGAATGATTAAATGTATTCATGACAATAATAATGATTGCCATATAGAATAACAGCTATGTGCAAGACACTGTATCAGATGCTTTGAATATGTTATTTCCAATTCATTCTATAATCTAGAAATATGAGTATTGTTAACCGGATTTTGCAGATGAGGAAACTGATGCTCAGAAATTGTACATGATTTGTCAAAATGTCACAAAACAATGAGAGGATTAAGATGAGATTTGAAATATGTTCTGTTTGACACACCTCAATGTAAATTTCAAGGGTAGGGGAAGATGGAATGTTTCAGTCTTAAGCCAAAGACGATAAAAGTGGAAAGGAGGTATCCTAGGAGATGACACAAAAAGGATATCACCTTTGGGACTTTGGAGAAGAGAACATGGTTCTTAACTCAGCTCCAGAAAACAGCAGCGCTTCTTTGAATGAAAGGCTAATGTGCTTTGTTGGCTCAGGAGCTAAGCCAGGGGTTGGTCCATGTGAAACCCAAGGACTTGTGTTCAAAACCTGGGTCCGGGGGTGGCGAACAGCCAAAATGAACAAATAAATAAATTGCTTCTTCTTCTCCATTCTCTTCCTTCCTTCCTTCCTTCCTTCCTTCCTTCCTTCCTTCCTTCCTTCCTTCCTTCCATCCTTCCTTCCTGCCTTCCTCCCTCTTTAGAAAATGAAAAGAAGGGCTGCACACTCTGCATGTATTGTGTTTAATTCTTACAAGTGTGCTGAGAAGTCCCTAGAATTCCTTTTACAGACAAGAAAATTGAGGGCCAGGGACTTACTTGTCAATAAGTCTAACCTGTGGTCTGACTCCAAGTCTTGTGCTCATGACCAGCACATTTACTGCAGACATGATTTATGTTTTCCCTGACAAGTTAGGGCATCTCCTCTGCATCCTCTCTCAAGACTCCAGCCTCTGCTCCTAACCTCTGTAGTTGATATGCCTGCTTTTGTCAAGTCCCGGCTTTGTTTCTGAGCTCATGATACAGGAACCACAAGGTGGCAATCTAACATTACACAGTTCACACAGGAGAGAAAAGACATGCATCTTCCCAATTGCCTTAAACAGGTCAGACAAACCTCAGACAAATCCTTGACAGTCACACTGGCTTTAGCAGTATCCTGTCCTATACGCAGACATATGGAATTCATTCCTCACTAGCAAATCCAAGGAGAAAGGATCCAGAGACTTCAGGTGAATGACGATGGTTCCCATGCTGGGGGACTGGGAGAATTAAGAGCTTCACCAAGAACTGAAAGGATCAGAAAAAAGAAAAACATGTATTTTGAAATACTTTGCATCCTGACCTTCCATTGCTCCATCCATATTTGTATTTTATGAGATCTATATTTGAAACATGTAGAAAAAAATGGAAGGAACAGGCAGAGAGACAAGGCTTTGGTGTCAAAGTACAGGGACTCAGAGAACCAGATTTTTGGCTCCTTTGTGGTCGCATGATGGTAACCACCACACTCAGCGCCCCTGGATACTTTCCTCAGGCATGCAATGGAAGGACAGTGTCTGTCCTGCATAGTCTGTGAATATTATACAAGGCAAAGTCATGAAGGGTTTTCAGGTGCTTAATCATGGAAACTATGTGTTTTCTTCAGAGGCTGTTTCCTTTGCTTAGAGAGGCATAGCAACTAAGAGAAAGACCATGATGCTATCAACAAAGGGGTGGGAACAGCACAGCTGGAATAGAAATCAATCAAGCCTACAAAGAGAATTCCTATTGATCTAATAACTTAAAAAATATTTATGAGACTGATAGAACAAAGAGAATTCTGTTTGCATCTCTCTGTGCCATTTTGCAGTTTGTTAAAGTGTCATAGCAAAGAGAAACAATGTTTTTCTAAGTGTGTGGTGAGATATACATATAGAATTATGTTTGATTTCTAAAGGTTTTTATGCGCTAGGTAAATTTGACAGATGTGTTTCTCACAGATCAATCTTCAGTATTGTCTGAATATAGACCAGGATCAGGAGCATGTGAGTTCTGGTTTTAAATGCAGCTCTGTTATTCACTGACTTTAAATGATTTAGAGCCAGTTGCTTAATGTCAATTTCCTCAATCTAAAAATGGGGAAAATTATAGTAGTTCCTGCTTTACAGGCTGATATAAATTTAACTAAGGGGGGTGAAAATTATAAGATATTGATGAAAGAGATTTAGGATAAAAATAAATGGAATGATATTCCTGTGTTCTTGAATATGAATTATTAACATTGTGAAAAGTCCATCTTATCCAGAATGACCTTAAGATTCAAAGCAATCTCAATGACATTTTCCACAGAAATATAAGCAATGCTTTAAAAGTTTGCATGGAACCACAAAAGACCCTGAATAGCTAAAGAAATCTTAACAGGAAAGAACAAAACTGGAGATATGATCCTCTCTGATTTCAGGCTATATTGTAAAGCTATAGTAATTAAAATGGTATGGTACTGGCATAAAACCAGAAACAGATCATTGAAACATAAACCCATGCATATATAGCCAACTCATTTTTGATAGAAACCAAGAACATACAAAGGAAAAAGAATAGTCTCTTCAATAAATGGTGCTGGGAACTCTGGATATCCATGTAGAAAAGAATGAAACCAGGCCCCTATCTGTCACCACTCAGAAAACTTCAACTTGAAATGAATCAAAGACTTACATGTAAGACCTGAAACCAAAAGAGTCTTAGAAGGAAACAGTTAAAGGCAATGATTTCTTACATAAGACACCAAGAGCTCAGACAACAAGGCTAAAATATACTAGTGGGATTACATCAAATTAAAGAACTGCATAGGAAACAGTCAATAAATTAAAAACTTTATCTATAGAATAGGAGAAAATATTTGTAAATCATATGCCTGATAAGGGGTAGTATCAAAAATATATTGATTTTTATTTTACTCAATATTGGAAAAAAGCAATTAAGTCAATTAAAAAATGGACAAAGTAGCTGACATACATTTCCCCCAAGGACTACATATGAATAGTCAGTGGGTTTATGGTCAATGACATATGAAAAGGTGTTCAACATCACTGATTATTCATGAAATGCAAATGAAAACCATATACCTTATGACCTCATACCTTTTAGGATGACTGCTGTCAAAATGACAAGAGAAATAAATGTCAGCAAGGATGTGGAAAAGGGAACTGATAAATACTTGGAGGGAATGCAAATCTGTACAGCTATTAAAGAAAATAGTATGGTGGTTTCTCAAAAAATTAAAAAGTAAACTACCATATGATCCAGCAATTCCACACTTGAGTATATATCTGAAGTAACTGAAATTAGCCTCCTGAGGAGATAAAGACATACCCATGTTCATCACACCATTATTCACACCAGCCAAGGTATGGAAATAAGTGTCATATATATATAAATATTCATTCACAAATATAAGTATACAAATGTATATACAATAGACTGTTATCCAGTTATAAAAACAAGGAAATCTTGCCTTTGTGATAATATGAATGAAGTTGGAGGTAATTATGCTAAGTGAAATAAGCCAGACAGAGTAAACAAAGACTGTATGATAATATCACTTATATGTAGAATGCAACAAAGTCACCTTCATAGAAAGAATGTAGAGTGGGGGCTACCAAAGACTGGGGTTTGGGGGAAATGAGGACAAGTTTTCAGAGTTAAGAAGAGTGAGTTCTGAGGTCTGAATGCAGCACATGGAGACTATAATAAGGTGGTATTGTGTGCTTGCTGTGAGTGGATCTTAAGCATTCTCAATACACACATACATTCACACACACACACACATACACACTTAACTATGAGAGTTGATTGTTAACTATGTTGATTTCATTAATCATTCCACAATGTATGTGAGTAATTATTCCACAATGTGTATGTGTGTATGCGTGTGCGTGTGTGTATAATCATCAAACTGTGCAGTTTAAATATACAGGATTATGTTTGTTAATTATTTCTCAATAACATTAACAACACAACAACAACAACCCCCCCCCCACCCCGCCCCACAGCTATGTTCTTCTGCCAACTATCCTCATGGAGTTGAACATTATTATGGAAAACCTATTTTATGTAGATAAGAAATTTTCTAAGTGTGTTCTCTATACCAGCAACATCAGCCTCACCTGGGAGCTTATTAGAAATGCAAATTCTTGGACTCTGCCCTAACCTACAAATTCAGAAACTCTGAGGTGATGAGGCCCCATCAATTGGTAGCTGTTTTCTTTTGTTTAAAAATTTTAAAAAATCTTTTAAAATTGGGTTAGTCTGTTTTTATTTTTTTTTTTTTACTTATTTATTGATATATTTATTTCTAGCCCCAGCTCTTGAACTCAGATCCATGACTTTTAGAGCCTGCACTTTAGCCTCCTGACCTACAGGTGGGGCACTTGCCCATCAATTTTGATTTAACAAGCCTTCCATGCAATTCTGATACCTATTTGAGTTTGAGAATGCCTTCCTCTAGCTTCAATCATGGATTACCTTCATACTATGAGATGCTGGGGGGGCTTGTTTCCAAGACCCTGGATATTGAGATCAGATTCCAGATTGTTCTTGATGGTCTTATCTATATGTTGCCATATTATCTCTACATTTTGCCTGTAAAGAAATTGTTATTACAACCAAATCCAGCTGTCTATTTCTGCTTGCACATATATAAATATACGTGATTCATGTCCTACTTTCAGTCATTATCACAGTGAAGTGGAAAGCATGAACCGAATTTGCTCTTTTAAAAAAAAAATTAACAGTAACATGCTATTTTATCCCCAAATGATTGTGATTATTTTGTTTGGTGTTTCTTCTCTTCAGGAAAAAAAGAAAAAAACAAGTAATATATCTTTATCATTTTAATCTTGACACTGAAAATTGAGAACTGGCTGTGGATTTTGCATGGGTATATAACGGATTATGATTGCTTAAGATTTAGAGTACTAATAACACTAATGACAAACTTAATATATTAAGTCAAATACACATATCTAATTTACAAATAACTGTCAAATATATATTTCATTTAATTCTTACTTTTCAAAAACCGTTATTCATATCTTTATAGTGGGAAATTCGAGATTCAGAAGGGTTAGGCTTCATGATTGAGCACCATCTGATTTATTTAGGGGAGTATTAAATGATTTTAAAGAGAAAGTTCTGTGAAATGACAGTAGCAATGGACGCATATTGGGTGTTTTCTCCTTGCCAGGCACTATGATAGGTATGTTATGTTTTAGTTGATTCACAGAACAGCTCAATGAGGTAATAAAATATTCCTCTTCTCATTGTACCTTGCCTATGTAGTGCATTGTCTCAGGGAGTGGTGAAGTGAGAATTCAGACCCATGTTGATTTTAACTTGAAAGCATTTGCTTTTAGCCTGTTTACGGGATCTCCGGAGATGCTGCATCTAAACAGGATCGTAACATTTCAGGGACAGTTAATTCTATGAGGGGAATTTCATCTTCTGTCATTTTCTGTATCCAGCAAGAAAGAACCAAAAAGACACTACTAAGGACTTGACTCCTTCAAGCCAAGGGATTTTGCTATCATTGGGAGGAATTCACACCCCGTTTATCATATCAATTGCTATTGTTGGCTTATTTTATCATTGTCTGACTCAGTCCAGAAAGGAATTTAGGAAGCTATAAGTGTCCAAGTAGGAAGAACAGGCATTTCCTGAGAAGCCAGTCTCAAAGTGGGTTATTTCAAGTTGATTGTGACATTCTGTTATTCTTCTCACACAAACGGCTAGGTAGAGTCTCAGCCTGAGACATCTATCTAGCACAAACTTACTTTGGATTAAGAAGAGAAAATACTAATTACAAATTTCTGTGCTAATTTTCAAATGGTACAGAAATACATAAATCCAAATGAAGTCAAGCTTTTTCTAAAATCATATATTAACAACTGAATGCTTTAGGAGATGAAGCACTGGACAAGGTTGATGGGGAGAAGATAGAACATTTTCCCCTTCAACTAAGCTCATCCTGGAACCTACTGGAATAGAAACAAAGTCCACTTCTCTTTTTTTTGCTTTGTCAAGTCCCTGGTCTTCCAAAGGCTCAGTATGCACCATGGACTCACACTGCAGGCAAGCAATTTCTTAGCCACCCTTTAATTTGGGTTTCTTCACTGCCAGCTTCTGATGCAACTATGTCTTTGCTATCAGCATGATTCTTTCTTGAGCATACTTACATACACAACTGAGTTACATTCATCTTATGAGAACCTCAAAGTTTTGAGCATAGATTTCATTTGTAAGTTTTTGTTTTTCTGGGAATGAATTTATTGAGATACAATTCACCAAGCACATAATTTACATATATATGTGTATATATATATAAATATATATTCACTCATTCAAAGTGTACAATTTAATAACTTTTAGTATAGTTATACAGTTTGCAACCATCCCCATAATTAATTTCAGAATATTTTCATCATCTCCAAAAGAAATCTGATAGCAGCCTCAAGTGCTAATTTAGATTCTGTCTATGGATTTGCCTGTTGTGGATATTTCACATACATGGAGTTTTCCAATATGTGGACTTGGCTAAGTCAGTGAGAGTGATTCTGTGGTAGCTGTGAGAAAGGAGCAGGTTTGATATCTGCAGCTGGTCAGCTTATTGCTTGTCAAATAAGGGTTTTTTTTTTCCCTTTCCTTTTCTTAAACTAAATTTTCACTCATTTCAAACTTGCAGAAATATTACAAGAATAGTACAAAGAATCCTTGTGTACTTTCCCTTTAGAGATTATAATTGTTAATAATGTTTTACCATGTTAGTTTTCTTTGTCTCTTCCTTTGTGTATTTCTCTCTCCTCTCTCTCTCCTGAACCAGCTGAAAGTAAATTGCAGAGATTTCTCTGTCCCTACATTCTCAACTGTATATTTCCTAAAAACACATTTTTGTACATAACCACACAAAAGTTGTCAAAATCAGGAAATTAACATTGTTCAATAGTATCATCTAATTTACAGGCCTCATTCAAATCTTGCCAATTGCCAACAGCTGGCTTGTAGATTCTCACTACAATCTTTGCCTCTGTTTCAATGTGACTTTCTCTCCTGTATGTCTTGGCTCTTCTCCTTATAAGGGTAGCAATGATATTGGACTTAGGACCCACCTTATCCCAAGTTGAACTCATCTTAAATTGATTACCCCTTCAAAGACCCTATTTCCAGTTAAAGTATTATTTTGAGATTCTGAGTAGACATGAAATTTGGGAGGGGCACTATTGAACCCAGTACACCAAAGACTGAAACAGAATGGAAACTGAAAAGAGTAAACCTATACCCATCAGCATGGGAGTGGTTGCTTCCCTTCCCCATCCTTGTCAGGGTACTCCTGCCAGGGAGCTGACTTTGCCAGGTTCAGACCTGGAGAGATCAGTTCTTCTAGAAGCATTGCTCCTTTGAACTTAAGCTATTCACACTTCTGGAAGAAATGAGTCTAATTCTTTATGTCATCTTTTGTGAGGAATTGTTACAAACTTCCAAATCTCCTTGTCCTGGAAGCCAACAAACTCATACCTTTATCTGTAACAGGGAAGGGGAAGGAAACAGGCGAGTCTGGTGTCCCTGAACAATATTTCTGCCTATAGGTTTCCACAGAAGAAGCAAGACTCAGGTGAATGACAAGACCATGGTAAACAAGTAGCAAGCTGGGTCTCCAGGACAGGAGCATGTCCTTGTCTATCTGGAGTAATGAGGCATAGACCAGTTATTTGCAGTCTTCACTCATAGGTTCTCCTCCACTGTCTAAAATAATCTGGTCTGCATAGTCATATCACTTCTGACTCTTTGTTCTATACTGTTTTTAACTGCCAAGTTCAAAGAAATTCAACATCTTTGACTTAATTTTTCACTGAAGATTCCTCAAATACAATGTTGGTTTTGGGGATTGTTCACCTGATCTTTACCGGTTTTCCGTAGAATAATTGGAATGCTGAGGCTGTAGTTATGATAATGGACATGCAAAAAGAAGAAAGTTGCATCAGAGGAGTAAAGCTCACTATGGAGGGCTCTGCTGAGGTCTGCAGTCAATTTGTTCTGGGCTCATCACTTCTGGAAACCTCCCATGGAATACACAAGACAAGAAACTTATACCATCTACCCTTTGGAGAAAACAAATCTGAACTAAAGGTTTTTGCATTTTTATATTTTTAGACTTTATTGTTTTTAAGAACAGCTTTAGATTTATAGAACAATGGAACAGAAAGTGCCAAGAGTTCCCAAATACCCCTTTCCAGCAACTTCCCCTGTTTTATGAACATATTAGTGTGGTACCTTTGTTACAACTGATAAAACAATATTGATACCTTATGATTAACTTAAGTCCATAGTTTATACTAGGGTTGACTTTTTATGTTAAACTGTTGTATGAGTTTTGACAAAAATATACAGTGACAAGTATTGGGTATCATTATGATGTTATCGAGAGTTTCATTGCCTTAAAAATCCCCTGTACTCACCTAATCTTCTTTTCCTGGACTCCTGGAAACCACTCAATTTTTACTGTTTCCATCATTGTGCCTTTCCCAAAGTGTTCCCTCAGAAGATAAATTCTAGCTTCTGGTTCCTCCAAGTGAGATTTTATTTTGCAATGTGATATATAATAGAAGATAAAATTAGTTGCCCTAAGTTCACCCTGGAGTATGGTGGGTTTTTAATCTGACATGACTGATTTTCTCATAAGAAGAGGGACATTTGGACATAGTTGCAGGAAGAGCATCATGTGACTATGGAGTATGGAGGCAGAGACTGGAGTTAAGCGTGTATAAGTCAAAGGACCCCAGGACTGATGGTGACACTAGACACTAAGAGAAGCATGCAACAGATTCTCTTCTAGAACCTTCAAGAGAGAATAACTCTGTGGACATATTGATTTCAAACCTCTATCCAGAGCGGTGACAATTCTTTTCTGTGACAATTTGTTACCGCAGCCCTGGAAACTATACAGTGGAATCACCACTTCTGTAGGCTTTTCAGTCTGGTTCCTTAACTTAACAATGTGCATTTAAAGTTCTTCCATGTGTTTTGGTAGTTTGATAGCTCATTTCTTTATTGTTATTGAATTATATTCCTTTGTGTGGATGTACCACAGCATGTTTGTTCATTCATGTGCTACAGGATGTGATGATTATTCCTGGCAATTATGAATAAAGATACAGTAAGGATGTGTGTACAGTTTTTGTACGGACATAAGTTTTAGTTTGTTGTATTTCCTCTTCACTTTTGCCCATTTTTCTATGCTTAAGGACAACACATTGTTTTATACTTACAGTAGGGGTATGTTTTGAGAATGCTTCCTATATTTACATAAACCCAGATGGTTTAGCCTACTATACACCTTTAGTATTATATGAGTGGTCTGTTGTTGACGAAAATGTTATGTGGTGCTTGTATTTCTCTGTTGCATGTGAATTTTCCTTAGAATTTCTTTTTTATTTTCTCACTCACAAATATTTCTTAAGTACCTCCTTTGGGTCAGGCATTAGGCCAAATGTTGGAACCCTGATAGTTAATAATACAGAGAAGTTTCCCACTTTCGTGAAATCTTTAGTCTGGAGAGACAGATTTCAGAATTCAAGTGAGCTTATAAGTAATTATAAACCATAGCAAGTTTTATGTAGGAAACTCCTGGGGTATTAAGATAGGAAAAATGGTTTGGAGCAATCTTAGGTAGGGGATGAGGAAAGGGGCTCCCAGCCTGGGCCCCTGAGCTAGGAAAGACTTTAGCATGTGCTGGGCACAGAAGAGGCAGAGGGGCTGAAGTGTATGGAGTCAGTTTGGGTGTGGACATGAGATAAGCTGGAGAGAGAGACAGGAATACTCACATGGTGAAGAGTTCACGTTTTACACTATTGGAAGAATTGAAACTAGGAATGATCATCATCTAAAATATATTTTCAGCATTTTATGTTAATGCCAGATATTATTGATGCTTTAGTCTCTGGACAAATATCAGTCTGAATTTAATTCCCCCCCTGCCCCACCACAACCACTATAACCCCTATCCCTTCTGTAGTGAGGTTTTCTGGAAAGTCTAGACTTCAGAAGGACTTTTTTGGTAATCTACAACATAATGTGAATGCTGCACTGGAGTTGGACAATGAGATGTAAAGACTTCATGTCATCTCAAGATTAGTCTACTCATTTTTTGTCTAGTCCAGTTCAGATGGGGTCAGATATTACATTGCCTTGGAATAAATCCATTTCTGTATTGTTATATAATAGTTGCAATTGCTGATTCAAATAAAAATATGTAGTTCTTCTTACATAATTTACTTGACCCGGTTGAACCAGATTTAAATAAGCCAATTCATCAGGCTACCAGATCATTCCTTTAGATCTTAACAGGTCATATAACAACAAGGGAGCTGTTATCATACCCACACATGCACACACACACATACGCACTCACACACATGCACCCATAAACAATCCTAAAAGTCTGTTGAAACTCAATCACTGGCATTTTATAGAATGCCTAAATGAAGATGGCCACTTTTGACAGCCTATCCCAGAAGTTATCCATATTTGCACATATTCATTTTGCAGTATTAAATTGATCATGTGAGAATAATTTGGATGGAGAAAAATGCAAAATTCTCTCAGCATCTTTCCTATTATAAAAATCCTGTTAGTGCCCCTTGACAGGCATAACTGATGTTGAAGAAAGTATACCCTATGGATGGGCCTGCACCTCCCAGTTAGGGGCAGCTGGCCTGCCTCTGGCCATTTGCTGAGGATCTGTCATAAATATCCATAGTAATAATAAAAGCAGACACCGAGGAAGCTCTTACTAGGCACTAAATACAGTGTTATGTTCTTTTCATGTATTATTTCATTAAATCCTTAACACATTGCAATACAGTGGATTTTGCCATCACCCTTCTTTTGTAGAGAAGGTGCTTCGAAATTTGCCCAAAGTCCCATAGCTGGTAAATGGCACAGTTGGAATTCGAACCCAGATATTAGAAAGAACTTGCTCCCACATCCTGTGCCACATGACTGTCCATGCTTCTTGGAAGGCAGCTCTGCTAAGCGCTATACCACCAATGTTCCGGCTCTGCTGGCTTCTAACTCAATCACAGCTTCCTGGGAGAGCAGTGGTTGTCTCAACCAAGGTTGGCAGAGCCAAAGCCTGTGCAGGAGTAAGTGACATGGCCTGAGAGAAGAAGTTGCCCCCAAATCAGAACAGGGGCCAATAAGGTTTCCTCTCATGAATATAAATTAAGGAATAGAGATAAATACAGAGGAAAGAGACAGACACCAAACTCACATAGAGAGAATTCAAGTAAACCGAGGTCATAATGAGTTGTGAATGAACCAAAGCAGAGATCAGCTGGTATAACAAGCAGAGGAGTAAAGTAGGACAAAGGCACAGGGAGGATGAAGTGGGTAGTCACCAGAGGCGAGAGATTAAGCTGTGACAGCTTCGATGACTAACTGCAACATACAAGAAGACAGAGACCATGTCCAAGGTTGTCTCCATATTCCCCGATGCCCGTGAGATGCTCAACCACTGCTGGTGGGTTGATGACAGAAGCAGGGGAGTGGGTCCCTGATAGTGGGCATGCAGCTGAGCTCCTGTGGTTGAGGAACTGGTGAGATTGGTCAGCCCTGGAGCCCAGTGACTTTCAGGGACACTTTATTCTCATCTACAGCTCCTTTTTTCTCATGCGATTCCCTTCTTTTTTACTGTCAGGGGTTGAGAAAACCTCATTTTCATTTCTTGACATTACTTAAAGCTACCTTTTGTTTTTGACAAGAACAGCTCCATAGCAAAGAACACTATATATATAGATATCTATATCTATATCTATATATCTATAGATATAGATATCTATATATATACATGAAAAAGGAAAATAATTTCTTCCCATTTCTTTTAAATTTTCCTTTTCCTCTCATTAGAGATAGGAATAAGAACATTCATATTTACCTGAGAGTGGTCACTTTTAAAAATAAAGCATGTAATAATAAGGCTTGCCTAGATTTCTTTTTTTCTAAAGATACCTTAAGTGCAGCAAGTTACACATTATATTTCAATGGTGAAAGATGTTTTGTTTTCTTTCCTTCGAAAAATTCAAGATTGACCCTGCTTTTGCATGAATAATCTAGATAGTGGCTTTCCATTTATTAGGATATTTTATAAAATGGATCACATATTCTTCTCCTTTGTCAGTGCTTTGCCTCAAGAATGGAGCTCAAGTTCAGTTTTACAAAAATGTTTACATTGTGAGATTTGTCCCCTGGTACCCAGTGTCGAAGGTGAATTAGAAGGCTCCACTAATCCCATGCCACTTTCCAGACTATAATCTCACGCAAATCACCCAGCTCCTCTGAACATCAGTTTTCACATTTATAAACAAGTATGCAATACTGAATTTAGTAATAGCTATTTAACAGCATCTTTTCTATAATTTTGATGATACCCTATACATGAAAGCACTGATGTAACGATTTTTAATGATTATTTTAGATTTCCCCTTAGCCTTGATTACTGGTTACAAGTTGTTTCAATTTTGCTTTATTAATATTAATTATATGAATCTTTGTTTACTGGCTGAATGACTTTCAGCAAGTCATTTAGTATCCATGTCACATGGTCTTAGTTCAAAGATCAACATCTTTAACTTGGCTTGTCTCTCTATCTCAACACTACATCCTTCTCCTGCTATCACAGCTCCAGTCACTCTGGTTTTCTTTCCATTGGAGGGGCTTGCAATGTTGTTTTCTCTACTTGAAGTACTCCAATCTTACTCCCTGCCCCTCTTCTCTTAATTAATGCCCATAGATCTCAGTTTAAATATCACATGTCTTGTGTAACTCTGGCTACAGTCCACCTGCTATGGCACCTCTACCACTCTGTACCTCTCCTTTGTATGTTTCACAGATAGTTACAACGTATTTTTTGTGTGACAATTGCATTGTTTCTCTGAAAGCAGAGACTAAGTATGTGTTGCTTCTGTTAGGAGCCTAACACATTATCTCAATACCTGGCCTATGGTGGACACTTGATAAATATCTGTTGTCTGAATAAAAGGGAAAATAATTTGAATGAAATCAATGAGATCCACAGTGCAAAATATGCTTATTTAATAGTCAATGAAAATTAATATACACTAACAACTATTCAGGTACTAAAGAGAGTGAGCAAATGCATGAAATGATAATTTACTTTATCTATTAGTTACAAAGGAATTGGGTTTATCTACAAACAGATAATAACGAGCTAACATAACACTGTAAAATATTCGTACCTGATAATATATAAATATAAAAAGACAAGACCAGATAAAAAGCTAAAATAAATATTTAGACTAGAAAGCCCGACAGGGTTAATAACATTGAGCTGTAAATGTGATCTAAGCTTGCTGGGGGGCAAAACAAAACTGAAAATGTGATCAGTTATGTGATGCTCATTGACCTGAGGGAAAAACATTCTAGTCTTCTGGGAAAAGAGAGCTATGCATGGTACTTTTTCTTTATCTGGAAGAAATTTCTTTGAAGGGATAGAACTAAATTTCTCCATGATTCCTTGAACAGTTGGGCAGTCTCCCAAACTAGCAGATTCGAGGTCAGAGGTTCTATTTCTAGATTCTTGTCTTTCTTACTGGCCCTTCTCTTCCTCTCTGCAACTCTCCACTCCCCTCCTCACTCTTCCTCTTGAAATTTCCACCTCATTGCTGTAAACTGAAGTAAGCTGGAAGTGGTCTGTCCCAGAGGTGGGACGGTGGTAAAGAATGCTTAAATCTGGCAGGTCCTAATTCGATGGTACAATGAGACCTGCTAAAATGCTGGCTGAACACTTGTGGAGCACTCACCTGGAGGGTCACTGACTCTCCCCAGGTTCGTGTGGTCTGTCTGCAGAGGGCTGCTGGTGCCTCCTCAAAGGGCAACTGGGAAGATGAGTGAGAGCAAAATGGGAGTTGTGCCTGACAGACCCATTTCCATAATCGTTTGTGTCTTAGGCATGTTTTCCCCTCAGAATTGGTGTAAGCACCCATGGAGACATTATGCATATTTGAACAACTCTTATATATAAGTGAGTGTGTGTATATTCTAGAGGTCCAAGGAGAGAAGAGACCTACTCCACTAACTCAATAACCCAAAGGGGAGGAAAACATGGAATGTTTTTCTGATACTGACAATTTCCTCCCCGAACGTTTATTTATTTTTCACCTAAAGCAAGAAAACAAAGAATGAATTCATAACCTCAATATATATAAAATATTATTATCTATACATATGTGTATATGTACACATTCATAGATAACATACATCATTGTTTAATAAAACATATTTATATATAAATGTATATCATACAATTAAAATATGTAATATAGGGATGTTTACATATCATAGACATGAATAAACATATATAATTTGGAAGTATATTTATTTTTAGAAATCCCCATTTCTGCAAATTAATGAAACATTGCATCAGTTATTTGTGCAAGTCAAAACAAAGCAGGAAGTTGTGGGACAGGTTGTCCTCATGTCAAGAGTTTGAAATGACTTAACAACTGAACTTAAGGGGGAGCTCCCCAGCTTCACTGCCTTTATCCTGAGAGACTGGGCTTGGGTTTAACTGAAGTTAATCACTGCCAGGATTTCTTTTTCTATAAAATTTACAAAATGTTTATTTGATCTCTTGTGCAGATTTCTGCATTAAGAAAATAATGCTAATAACTCAACTAAGATTTTAGAGTCCACGAATCTTGAGTCAATTCTTCTTGCCTTTTCAACTCATTCAAAACAGATTTTTTTTTTCCATTTGGGAAGGTCATGAGGAATGTATATTTCCTTTAAGAGCCACCTTAGATATGGTCATTTCTAAGACAAAGTCTTGGGAATGACAAAGTATTTTGCTTAAGTGATCACCAGTATAGTCTTCAGAAGGACATGATTATTTGTACAGTAATTTCCTCTGATTTTTTTTTTCTCTCTTAAAGAAAATATCCTGGTAGCACATCAAATCTAAAATTGGATACTCTGTATGTGTCTCATTATGGTTTTGTGGACAAAGGATCTAAAAACAATGGTAGTTTAAAAATAAAATTGCTTTGTTTCCTCTGGCAATGGCAGAAAGGCAGACTCCTTCACCGGGAAAAGAAGGGTACTAATAGTGTGGTTATAACATTTAAAAAAAATATGTCTAGCACTGCGCATTGTAACTGGTAAAGGCTAGGTGGGATTATAGACAGAAAATCAGACTATTTGTTTTTGTTAAGAATACTTAGATTTAGAAGCCTATGGATATTAATGTAAAAGGTTTAATGACCAGTGTTTAACCAGAAGTTGTACTGATGTGATTGGGCGACCACTCTACTATGCTTTGAGTACCTGGCATTTCACTGAGTTCAGCAATGTTTTTTTAACTTTCCTCAACTTGGAATAGTAACCCCAAAGGCGGCCACCAAAGGTAGTGTCTTGTGGCTTGTGAAACTCTGTTGCACAATCCTGCTTTGGAATGGTCAACCAACATTTCCAGCGCTGTAATACAAAGATTACTGTAGCCTTTACATAGTATCTCTATAACCTGTAGTAAAGATGAGATGCCCTCTTCCCCTCACTGAGTTCTTGCTCTGGTACAACTCAAAGCCCTTTGCCTGTATCATCTCCTTGAACTTTGATTTGGTGTGATTCCTATTCCCATTTTGTAGAAGAGAAACAGGTTTTGAAAGCTTCAGTGACATCTAGTGTGTGCATATCCACCTTATTTCATATGTGACCATGGGCGTGATATTTATTCTTTTTGTCTTAGCTTCCTTATTAGCCAACTGTAGAGAGTTGCATTATATATTTTTTAAGATTCTCCTTATGATCCTATTGTATGAGTCTGATTCATGTGAATTGTTTGGTGTCTGGATAATTTGAGAAAGTGGTGACTGTTGCTATCATACCATAGCTCCACATTTTATACAGAGAGCTGTTTTTAAGAACTGGAAATTACCTAAGTGCCCGACATTATTAGGTGAATGGATAAAGAAGTTGTGGTAGATATACACAATGGAATACTACACAACCCTTAGAAGCGATGAAACCCTGTCATCAGAATCAACATGGAGGGAACTAGAGGGGATGATGCAAAAGAAGAAAGATAGCTACTAGTTGACCTTGCTCAGAGGTGGAATGTGAACAGACCAAACAAGGGAACAGATGAAATATAACCAACCCTTGCACACTGGCAACAAAACTGAGGTTATCAAAAGGGAATGAGGTGGGAGGGGGAAAATGGTGGTGGAGCCCACTGGACAGTGGTGAAGAACACTTGGTGATTTCGTGGAGATCATGGTGTGTTGAAAAATATCTAAGAAATGGGGAACCATTTTAATTTTTAATGTGTAGAATCATTACTACAATAAAAAAATTTTATACAATAATGCAGCGTTTTAGGGTTTAGTAGAAAGGACTCTGGACAGACATTTGGTGACCTATTAGAAGGAAATTCAGAAGACCTGGGTAGTAACTGTGCTATAGATTGAATGTTTACATCTCCCCAAAGCTTATATATTTAAACCTAATCCCCAATATGATGATATTTAGGAGGAGTTGCCTTTGGGAACTGATTAGATCATAAGCATAAAGCTCTCATGAATGGGATTCATGCCCTTATAAAAAAAAGTCCCCAGAGAGCTTCCACACCATGTGAGGACACAGTGGGAAGACATTTTCTATGGAAGAAGAAGCGGAATCTCACTAGACACTGAATCTGCCAATACCTTGATTGTGGACTTCCTCGCCTCTAATAATAATAATAATTGTGAGAAATAAATATATCTTTAATAAGCCACCCAGAGTGTGGTATTTTTCTGTAGTAGCCCAAACTGACCAAGAAAACCTGCTTTATCACTTACTAGTTATCTAAGTTTTATCAGAATATCAGCAATTCTGAATTGAGGTTTTCTCACTGGAAATAATAGTATCTATCTCATACTCAGGGTCGAGGGGATTTTAAAATGGTTATGTAAACCCTTGTACATGCAAAGGCATTAGTATTGGCAGAAAGGTGAAAGAATATTAGCAAGCAGTAACTAAGAGTAAAAAATGAGTTTAGATTCACTAACTTTGGATTATTTCATAATGGTACGGACTGAATTGCATCTCCCAAAATTTGTATTTTGAAGTCCTAACCCCTCTCATACTACAGAAGAATGGAATTCTATTTTGAAACAGGAACTTCAAAGAAGTAATTAAGGTTAAATGAGGTCATAAGGCTGAACTCTACTCCCATATGACCGGTGTCCTTATAAGAAGGGGAGAATATGACATAGACATGTGAATTCACACAAGGGAAAGACTATGTGAGGACACAAGTCGGTACCAACAGTGAGCCAAGGAAAGAGACATCAGAGGAAACAAGACCTGCCAACCAGTTACAGAACAGGTCATCTCTGTATTCTTTGGCCAGCACCGTGAGGGAGAAGAATATTAAATAATTACTGCTTTTCTGTTCAGGTTTAAAGAACCTTCTCAATGGTTCTACTGATTTTACTCTTGTGTCCCTTCTGCACAGGAGATAGATAACTAAGTTATAGCTGAGCATTGTGGACATACCAGGGTTCTCTCACTTGCCATATGGCACTGGGGCTGCTCTGCTTATTTATGTGTGCTTGTCCTTGTATAGTGTGAGCTCCTCAAGGGGCGAGACCTGCACATCTTCACATAGCCACCACCAAGTCCTGTGCCTGACAGTCAGTGCCCGATAGATGCTTGTCAGAAGACTGTGGGCCCTTGTAATGTATTTATTCATATAACACAATTTGATACATTTAGGTAATAGCACCCATTGCTATGGCAAAGCCTCTAGATTGAGAGAAGACTGATAACCGGGCACTCAAAGGTAGAGAAAAAAGGACTTTGTGGCAAGCACAGGTGCTGGCTCAGGGGTATTGTTACCCAAAGCTGAGCACCGGAGCGGGGCGGGGGGTTGGGGCGGTCTAGGGGAGCTCCTTTTATACTCTGAGGTAGAGATTCATCTCCTTGGTTACGTGTGGTTTCCACTGGCAACTATTATCCGTTATGCACAGCTGCAGAGTAGGGAGGCGATGCTTGTTTGTTCTTAGTCATGATAACAGGACACAGCTGCAGTCTCTATAGTATAATAACAGGACATAACAGCAGTCTCCTTAGTACTGTGGAAATTCTCGGCAGACTAACTTTTGCATTGGGGTCAGGGTAAGACTTTCTATTATTATTATTATAAAATGGCAACAGCAACGACAATAGTAACGATTGTCTATTGAGAACTAGACACTTAGTCCAAATCCAAGTAATGACCCTGTGTAGGCTATTATAAATTATATCCCCTTGTCTTTTCCATGCTGAATTGAGGCCTCTGAGCAGGAATAACATATTGATGTTTTCAACCTGGTAGACTTGCTTCTCAGCTGATAGTGCGATTATGACAGCGTCTTTCATTTTAGTTGTAATAGCTGTGGCTTACGTAATCATTTGAATTTTATTGCACTGATGTACTTATTTTATAAAAATGCATGGAATGGAAAAATGAAAGTATAAGTCTGCTGATTTTGATGATAAGTAATTTGATCTCATAAGCTTAATTCAATTTTGAAAGATATGGAAATCATCAGGATGCCAAAAGCTGGGACAATTTATCCTTAATTGGACATTTATTGATCTTAAGCCAGTCAGCTATGATTCAATTGCTAAAAGAAAGAATGAAATTATAGAACACGTACAAGATTCTAGAAATCCATGCTCAAAGATTATGTTTAAAATGGTATGTAATTAGGAATCTTATTTTTTAGAGCATACAGACCATGGAGTCCTACTTCTATAATATATAGTAACGGTGTTCAATGTTTAGGATTTTTAAAAAATTTAAGTGATGTTAATATAATCCCATTCTTCTGAGGTACTGGGGGTTAGGACTTCAGCATATGAATTTTGGAGACACAGTTCAATCTATATCACCATGATATAATCTGAAGTTAGTGACTCTAAACTTACTGTATTTTAAGAAGGGAAAAACTTATGTTGAGGAAACAAGACAGAATGAATATGACAGAGAAGAAATACAAAACTGGGACATCAACGTGGGAGAGTGGCTCAGAAAAGCAGAAACAGAAATTACTTTCCCTCTCTGAAGTAGCTTTTCCATTGTTGATAGGATAAAACAATACAAAACAAAAGAAAATCTTGTAACTTTAAACAACTTTGGGGACATAGCGCAGCTCTGGGGTATCATTCAATGAGTACTTCCCTGTAAAATGGCTAAGGTGTTCAGCTAAATGAAGTCATCCCTGGGACTTAAAGGAGAGCTGGATAGAAGTCTTCCAAAGTTCTGACTCCTTGCAGTATCCATGGACTGAAATTTGTTGCACAGAGAGATGGAATTAATACTACTTGATTGAGCTAAGATCATCCTATTCTAAAAAGCAATTAAAATAGTTCTGACCTTTGAAAAGTAAATCACTAAATTTTTATGTTAAATTTGAATCTGAGAAAAGGTAAATAGTGAATGTAATAAGAATGAATGAGTTCTGTAACTAAAATATTTAAAGGATTTTAGTACATAATTTTCTTTAAGAAGTAATCAAGCAATAGTAAAATCCAGATTTCCACATTCCTCCTGTGTTGAAGATTAGTGCTTCGTATGTGTGAAATATATCATAATGCATATTTTTTGCACATATCCACATCAAGAATTTATATTCCCATGCATATTACCCAATACTTCATAATAGCTTATTTTCCCAAATAATCAGAAGTCATTTATCTTGTCAGTTCAATTACCTGCACAATAAAACTTGGGAATAAGCAGATCGACTTCTGAGAAGCAAAAACAGATATTAAGTTCTGCATGAGTAATGAAAATATTAGATTTTAACTCATCAAAGAATCCCTTAGTTGTCACTCGGAGCCAAAAAACTCATTTCTAATAAGCTAAGTAAGCCTGACTTTGAGCATGCAAATTAGAAAAGGGCTTGACCAAAATGTGTACAAAGAAAGCAGTGAGGGAAGGTAGAGAGAAATGACACAAAAGTTACTGCAGACAAAGCTAACTTCATACACTGTGATAAACTCTGGGATTTAGATGTATGTCAGTGACCCACAATTAGAAAGAGAGAGTTAAATGACCTTCCACTGACTGTATGAGACTCACCCACTTTAGGGAGATCAATCTGCTTACCTCTGTCTCCCACCACAAATGTTTATGTCATCCAATCTCTTACAGAATGTATACAGAATAATGTGTGACCAGGTACTGTATGGCCTGTCCAGTTGGCACATAAAGTTGATCATCACAACTCTATTATAAATAGAAAGATTATTTTTCACTGAAAAAGGAATGCATGCTGTCATGAAATTTTGGAGAACTGAAAAGAAACTCTGACAGTTTAATGCCTATCCCAGTACCTGGCACTTAGTGAATGCCCCAAAAGTAATGTTCAGTGAATGAATGAATGACTATACACACACAAAAATCTTTGCCACTATCTTTGTGTTAGGACTATTTTTTTCTGTGTATCTTTTTTATCGTGTATAATTTTGACAATATTTTTGACATTTTAATCATATTTTATTTGGGCTGTCTGTTTTTCAAAGTGTTGGTTCACCTTTTTTTTATTAAACCAGTATGAAGAGTTATCATCTGGCATATTCTTGTCTCTACATAATAAGATGTGAAGACAAAGCTCATGCCTTATCAACCCCTCTTGCACCGAAGTGTCTTTATGATAAATATGAACTATTCCTGGATATGTATATATTTTTACTTCATGGAAAATAGCTGAGGTATGAAATCAAACATAGTTTTTGGAATTTCTATACATATTGGGAAACTCAGGAATCATCTCTATTGCTAAAAAAAGGCTAAATAAGGAAAATTGTTTGAAAAGAAAAGAGAGAAATCAGAATGCAAGACATTGTGACTTGCTGGACAGGGGACTGAAGTCAAAAATTGCCTCCGGCAGAAAAGCAATGCGTTAATTACCAGAGGGAAGAAAAATTGAATTTAGGACTTAATGTTTTTCTTGACAAGAAGTTGAAAGACTTGGCAGTTGGAACAGCAGAATAGAAAACAAAAGTACACATTAAAACATTAATTTGTCACCAGTGCATTTCATCTTTCTTTGCCATGGTTTTCCTACTATAGAATGAAGAAGATATTTATGGAATTTAATTCTGATGGTTTAAATGTGAAATCATAATTTTACAATATTATGGAAATCCATGTACTCCGCTATGCTGTTCATAGTACCATATATGTTGTTATGAAATGCCAGCATATTCCATGACATTCTTAAAAAGTATGACCCTCCTGCTGTGGCACGAATTTTTGTGTATACCTCAAATTCATATATTAAACCCTCAACTTCCAAAGTTATGGTATTTTGGGATGGGTATTTGGGGGCGTGATATGCTCATGAGGCTGGAGCTTTCATGAATGGAATTAGTGTCTTGTATAAGAGGCTCCCGAGCCATCTCTCGCCCTCTTTCACCGTGGGGGGAATACAGTGAAGAGTATAGTCTTGCAGCCCAGAAGAGGGTCTTCACCAGAATCCCGCTGTGCTGGCACCATGATCTCAGACTTCCAGCCTCCAGTGTTGTGAGAAATAAAATCCTGTGGCTTATAAGATGCCCAGTCTGTGGTAGTTTGTTACAGAAGCTTGAAGAGAGCAAGACACCTGCATATCTGGGTGGCTACACGAAGCACAGATCTTTATCCGCAGGTGCTTAAGAAATGTTACCGGAAGGTCCCCAAACTCAGAAGGCTTGTGTCTGTTACTTTGGGGAAAACAAAATACACATCTACAGATGCAACAGTGGCATAGCTGTCCCACAGCCAAGTGATGGCAGGAGACCTTGAACTACCATGCAGTGATGGTCCAGGCAGAGAGAACCTTGTGGGTAAAGGTGGCTCAGGCGGTTTCTTGGTCTAATGGTGAATGATAATTGAAATAGGTGAAAGAGGAGGAAGGTGCTGCAGGCAGGGCGAGAGTCACCGCCAACCGCACGGCTTGTGAGAATGGACCCAGAGCTACAAAGCGCGTGTTCTGGGAAGCAGTGGAAGGTGCAGTTTCAGAGTCTGGTTTGCCCACCTTGGTCCTGGGCTATGAAAAGGGGACTTTGTTCTTTATCTCGTAAACAGCAGTCTCCTTTGTTTTTGAGCAAAGGAGTGTGACACAATGCAAGTAGCGTGTTTTAGAAAGATCTACCGGGTGTCAACAAAAGGTAAAATAATAAGCCAGAGAGGACCCAGACTGGAAGCAGGACGCTAAGAAGAGATTTTTAGCACAGTGTTAAGTGTGAGAGATGCGGTCTTGTTTGGGGAAGCGGGGATGGAGAGAGGACAGAGGAATGAAAGGATGTGTGAGTGAAAGAAAGTGAAAGAACAGAAAACTCACAGTGGTCTTTCTGTAACTGGAGAGGCTGGGGTAGAAGAAGGAATGAAGAACACATACATTTGAAGTTCAGATGGCTGGAAGGAAAAAAGCCAGTCTTTGATAGAAATTCAATAGAAGAAGAAAGAACGGGAAGCCAGATAAGAGGAAAAAATATTCCTTCAATTTTACACCATTATGTTTTTGTTAATGGTATGCACCTAACTCCACATTTCTATAATCTCTTATAGTTTGCAGGAACTTTTCTGGGTATGGTACGTTGTTGGTGATGAAACTGGAACAGTTCACTAGAATCCACAGGTGGTGAGAGTATGCAAATACAGTTGGAATGAGAGAGCAAAGCTGTAGAAAGCGCTCCCTGTGGAAGCGTGCAGAGCTCATGGCACCAAAGGACTCATCTGAATCTCCTGCTGAAGTCTCATTTGTGTTACTTAGCTTGAAGTGGTAGTTCTGTGATTGAATGATTCAATCTTTAATGTTCACTTCTTTACTGCAAGAACTAGTGAGCTGCATTTCAAAATAACATCGAGTGTTTTGAAACCATTCTTCTCATAATGTTTGTATCCCAACTTAGCATACCTTCTCTTTAAACAATTTTCTATAGATAATTTCCATTTGCAGATTCAACTGGAACAAAACCCAAACAGGATCTGCTGCTGCGTGCTTTTATCAGCTAGTGCTGGGGAGAATGATTGGCAAATGGAATTGCAATGGTATTATTAAAATTCATGAACCAGAGAATTACCAGTGTATAATATTCAAAAATGCAGTGGGTGCTAAGCATCTTTGACACATTCCCTAAAGCTTTAACCATCTTGGGAGAAAATGTTAGAAGTCTGTCAGGAACATATTGGATTTTCCTAAAGCATATGGTGATGAAATAGACTATCATTGTATGAGAAAATATTGTCATACTGGCTTCCTGGCCCAATATGTCACAGTCATTTTATACTTCTACATTATAGTCTTTCCTTCATGCCCTTTGTTTCTAGAATGAATTTCATTCCTGGTCTTGGAAGAACATTGTTGTTTCAACTCCCTTTCTCTTTCTTTTGGTCATTCCTTTGTTTTCATTTCTTCTTTTTGGTCTCTTTTTCTCTACCAAAAAGTTTTTATGCTGTTTCCAGATTGGGAGGTGTGTGCTTTGATCAAATTTTTGTTTTGACTAGACTGCCAGAGTTTTCACCTTCCAAACTTTCCCCCCATGTGGTTTCTGTGCTGCTGTTTCATCCTCTTTCTAAGTAGTTGCTTTCATCGGAAGACTAGCTAGGTTGCAAGAAGGGAAGTTGTTATTCTCTAGCTTGCATTAAAAGAATTCATTTTTATTTCCAGAGGATGATGGACAGGAAAAAAAAAACCCACTAGACCCTTTTACTACATTCTCTGGTCTCCTTGGATTCTTGTTAAGCATGGAGAATGTTCCCAGAGTTGGTCTAATCTATGTCATCCATGGTGTTGTTGGCTGGCTTCCTCTAGGGTGGTGGATTGGTAAGATCAATTTATGAATTTCTAGAATTGTCATATTAATCTATTTGCTAAGGCAATAAGGAATAACGCAGTCTTCCCAAGAGCTTTTATTTTTTAGATTTTTTAGATGCCAACTAGGCATGTTTAGTTGGCTGTGAATTTCAAATTCTTTGTTAAATGCTCTCAATAATCAAGACCTGGCATATTTGGATAAATTGTTTCTCAACACAGGTCCATTTGAGGCAAGTGTGATGCAAGTCATAATGCCTCCCTTTCTCTCTCCCTCCCGCAGTGAGGGAGAGAAATGAAAGTTTCTTCCTGAAGGCATTTGAGATGCAAGCTTTAAATTTCATAATGGAAAACAGGCAGGAAGACCAGGCTAAAAGCTGAACCAAAACAAAAGTCTGGCAACTACTTAACTGTAGCCCTCTTCAGCTGGGCAGCAAGTCAGTTGTTGAAATCTCTTCCTAAACTGATTCACTCGCTCATCCTAGTGCTAGGGCGAGATCTATCTTTAACTTGAAACAAGACAGAGGCATGAAGACAAGCGTGTGCAGAGCAATTGGGAACAGCAGGACAGACAAACACCCCTTGAAGCCAATACATTTCCACAGGCATTACTTGGCTATAAACCATTTACAAACATGATTTCAATAGCTATGATATAATTTAGAAATGAATCATCATTCCATTGCCACATTTTACAGGAGACATTTGGAAATGGAGAGACAAAATAATTTGGTCTTCTTCAAACCTATTAGTGACTCACATTGGAGATGATATGGATTTCTCTCGATTTTAAAGAAATTCCTACAGATGCTAGAAACTTGCTATATAATGTCAAAGCTGCCTTTCTTGGTAAGAGAAGTTAATAAGCTAAAATTTTTGCCCCAGTTTTCCCAACTACTTTCTCTAATGAAGGTTTTGGTTCATCAAGAATCAAAACCCAGGATAAGAGTCAAATCATAGTCAAATCTTGACTTTAATGTCAAGAGGCAAAAATGAAAACAGGGGTTTATTAGAAATAAATACATATGCTAAAACAAAAGGATTCTGCCTAGTTCTGACAAGATCTCTGCTTTTTTTCTTCTCAACTTCCGCTTTCCTTTGCTTCCTCCTTATCTCCCTCAGCTTCCCTACTTCCAGGATTCCTTCCGTTCTCCACGATATAAACACATATACCTTTACTTTGCTGCTTAGCATGTGGGGCCTGGGTTATTCTAAAAGTACTTAGATTGGCCCACAAATGTCACTGAGAGTTCTAAAATCTAATGCCATTGATGCAAACATTATTTTCTTTCATAAAATTAATTTAAAATAGTCTAAGTCAACCATATCCTTTCATTTCTCCAACTTGGAGCCAATTTACTTCCTTAGTTGTACAGCTGGAGTCAATTCCTCCTTCTATAATGTCCTTTCTCCTATTTTTCACTTACTCAAGCCCTCTGTATTGGTTAAAGTTCAACTAAAATATGACTTCTTCTGGGAGACCCGCTTTCAACAAGTATTTATCAAAGGAGGTTCCTCTCTATGCCAGATATTATTCTAAGGATAAGGGGCACAGCAGTGAACTAGGGAAGAGTCTTGCTCACATAATACGTACATTCTGATAAATTGCCAAAATATAGATCTGTAACATGTCAGTTAAATGAAAGAGGTAAAGTAATCAGGTAAAATAAAGGAGGGTAAGGGGTTAGAAAGAGATGAGGACAAGATCACTGAGGACAATTATTCTTCCTTGAGTAATCCTAAAAAATATAATGATACTCATATCTTATTTTTCATGTCTTATTACAAATGAGAAAACAACATAGATGCCTTATATATTGGAAACCACTTGTAAGTAAGAAGTTATTCAGCTGAGTTTTCAACAGTGACTTGTATACGGTAGATACCTAGTTAATGCACAGGGCAGATGACATTGGGAGCTCACAGGAAGCTGCACCAGCTTGTCCTTTCATCATCATACATGTTGGCCTCAGAGGATCTAAGTCATATCAATAAATAGAGACAGAGGGACTTGTCAATTGAAGGGGAGCAAGAAATGACAATGGAGGCAGGAATCACTTCTCTAGGGCTGGAGGGAGGTCAGTGCAGAGATTGGAGAAATCCAAGGAGGAGGCATGCGGTGGAGGGACGTGTGCTGGGACCATGAAGGTGGAGGAGGGAGAGGCAGGATGCAGGAAGAGCACAGTAGGTGTTGTGGGGGACTGACTCATGAAGCCAAGGACCCTAAGTGACTGGGATTTTGAAAAGTCCACTCCATCTCAGCTTTCAGATGGTATCCCTTTAATTTAATGCAATACCTTAAATAGCAGTTAGGTGTAAATGCTACTTCCCATTAATTAAGCATCTTTTTTGGATAGCCTTTTGGTAAGCGTGCTAGCCAGGCCACATCTTACATTGAAAAATCTACTTCAGCTACAGATTTCCAGAAGTACTGGGTGGGATGAAAGGTGGGTGGGGAACACACCAGCAGTGGAAGTATGCAGTGTAACTAATTACTAAGAAATTCAGAAAAGAGTCCAGTACTACAGGTCTTAGGAACATTACGAAAAAATGTACACAGACCTATGTGAAATTTATTATATACCCAGGACTATTCTAAGCGTTTTGGTCCTCAAATGGCATTTTACCTTTGCATTGTGCTTTTCGGTGTACAAATGCTCCCAGGAACAAGCTCTCAAGGTGATGTTTAAAATGACCTTGGGAGGTGGTAGGATTCTCTGCATCTGGCCTTCAGACAAGGTGGGAGGACTCATGCAGGCAGAGCGCCACGTGGTTTGAGGACTGTGACTCCACCTTCCTGGGCTCCTGCTGTTTCTTATGCTGCCTGGAGAATCTGTAGATTTGAGATGGTAGCCAGATGCTGGTTCAGAATGTTTAACTTCAAAACAAGCCAGATTCTTCCAGCAAGTCCAAATTGCCTGTCATTCATGTGGTTTTGTTTTTCCTTCCCCCAGATTCACTGTGAAGCTATGTGCAGGAGGCCTTAAACCTCACCTACCCTGCCTTCTTCTAGCAGCCTCTTGGTTTTTCAAATAGTTGTGCTAGAGAGTGGTCATCTATTTACAAACACTTAAAAAAGACTGGATAATATTTTTGTATTTTGAAGAAGGCAGTCAGTGTCTTTTGCATCCAGTATCAGTGTAGTTTTGTAATTTTGACTGCCTTTAAATGCCTTTAAATATGAAATGGAAAAAAAAATAAGACAAAATACTATGTTTTAAGCAAGTAGATAAGGCCTTAATTTAAATACCTCATCAGTAATAACGGTGACTCAAACCTCCATCTCTGTATCTCCTCCCTCGCCTCCTTCTGGTCCCTCCTCCTCTTCCTCCTGGTCATTTTTCTGTCTTCCTCTTCTTTCTCTCCTCGTCCCCAGCTCTTTCCCTCTCCCTCCCTCTCCCCTCCCCCTCTTCCCACCCCTCACCTTCCATTCTCTGTATGTAAACGAGGCATTAAGAAAGCAGAGTCATTTACCATTTACCCAGGTTGTACTGATTTAGTCATCAAATTCTGGAGGGACAGATCCTAGGTTGGGAAAAAGTCACAAACTTTGTCTCTGGTTTATTTACTTTATATGAATTTTCTACTGGTTCATAAAAATGCTGACATAAGCTTTAGAAATGCCTTAATCATGAAATGGGGTATCAGTTCCTTGGTTTACACTCTTACTCCTACTTATTCAGATTTCCTTACACTTCTACAGGAGGAAAGAGAAGAAATGAACTCCTGGAGCTGACTAATGAAATCTAAATAAAACAAAAGCTCCAAACCTGGAAGGCTAGGGTATACTAGCTTTACATTTGATCTGATTATTACAGTAAGATTTATTTTCATAGAAAAAAGTTAGTACCTTGTATTCTGAAAGCTACATATAGAGTTAACTAGGTGTCATTAATAATAAGCAGTATATATTCTTTCTAAATCAGGGTGATCCCTGGGTGTCAGGCAGATGGAATCATGAGCACAAGCACCTACACAGGCCACGTTAGAGGTTGGTGAAGTGGACCAGGTACAAAAGATAATGAGACTTGTGGGGAGAATGCGGAGACTTTGAGGGTTCAGGCCCCCCAAAGGCAGGGGTGGGGGTGGGTGGGGTGGTAATGCGATTCCAGCTCATTGGTTCCGAGTGGGAGCTGCCCTGGGCAGCTGAATTTCCCAGTTTTTCAAGCTGGGCATCTAGATTTTTAGGTGAAAGCCCCAAATAAAAAATGGTGTCCAACGGACAGTTGATCTCTGGCCACCAGAACACTTACTCAGCTGGCTCTGTTTGGGGGGGGTTGGGGTTCTACCTCTCAGACAGAGGATGCTGATGACACTTTTTATTATTTCATTTTATTTCAAAACCAGAAATATCAACAATGAAGCCTGGAGACATAATTCTTCCAAAGAAGTTGTCTGTTCTCTAAGTTTCAAAGGAAGACTTTTTAGAGGGGAATCAGAAGCAGGCAGTTTATACATCAGATGTTCGAACAATAGCAGTGCTGTTTGGAAAGGGTCGAGGAGTTTACTAGACAAGCAGGTAGAAGTGAATAAAATGCTGCTAATCTTTCAAGGCCGTTCTAAATGCTTCTTACTCTGTGACCCATGACCCATTTGCTTTAGGATATGGGTAGGCCCTGGTGGTTTAGCAGTTAAGTCTGAAGCCTCCTGCCAGCAGTCTACATGCTTCCTAAGGACCCGGGTGCAAGACCCCGGGCTAGATTGGGATGGGGAGACAACCAAGATGAACAACTATATAAAATAAACAAATGCTTTTTTCTCCTCTCTCTTCCGGCCTGCCTGCGAACCTTCATTCCTGCCTGTAGCTTTCCTTTAAAAAAAAAACCCAGTGAGCATCCATGCTGTCATCAGAGCACTGCAATATTTCTATCTGGAGTGATACCCAGCTAAATACACACCCTGTCTCATATCAGACTTTAATACTCTGCCGCTCATAGTGCAGACTTCAGATCAGCAGCATGAGCATCGCCTGGGTTCTTACTAGAAATATACTCTCAGGCTCCACCCAAGATCGACTGAATTGCAATCTGCACTTTAGCAACAATCCCATGTGATTTGTATGCTTGGTGTAGAGAAGTTCTGCCTTGGAAGACTCTGTCATCTACAAAGTCTTCTAACTCCCTTTGTCATCTACCACCTCTTGCCTTACATTAAAAATATTGAAGCACTTTTGGAGGAAAAGGAACTCTCCTTCCCTGCTGACGGGAATGTAAATTAAAGCAACATCTCTGGAAAAGTGTGAAGCTTTCTCAAAAAAAAATGAATAAATAAAGATGGAACTACCTCTTAATTTACCAATTCCACTCCTAGGCATATACCCAGGGAACACAAAATCTCTAATCAGGAAAAAAATATCTGCAGCCCTGTGCTCATAGCAGCACCGTTCACCATAGCTAAGACACGGAAACAACCTAAGTGCCCATCAGCAGATGGCTGGATGAAGAAGCTGGGGTCTAGATACTCAGTGGAATTCTATACAGCTACTTAAAAAAACAAAGCAAAGGAAAACAAAACAAAAAACAAAACCACCGAAATTTTGCCCTTTGCTACAATCTGGCTTGAACTGGAGGGGATCATGTTAAACAAATTAAGTTAGAAAGAAAAAGAGAAATGTAGGAATGTATGGAATATATAATCATTCATACCTGGAATATAATAAAATGAAACAATCAGGTAAACCCCAGCAAAAGCTCACAGGCCACAGGATGATGGCTATTGGAGGTGGGAATTGGGGGTAGGGAAGGAAGGGTCAAGGTGGTGGTAAAGAACATGAGAACTCCGGCGGCAGGTGTGGTGTGTAAAATCCAGAGACTGAGAAGTGAGTTCAATATTTTAAAATGAGCATGGATTTGAAAACAAAATAAATGATGATAAACCAATTATATTATACAATAATGTAAGCACTTCTTTCACTACTAGTAGACTATCAATTTATCGACGGCAGGCACTACATTAAAAAACAAACCCTACTGTGATTAGCATCCTGACTGTGGTAAGGACTGAAAACTTTGCATTGAATTGAAAAGAAATGGCCAAACGGTCATAATGATAATTATAACCAGAGCAGCTCACATTTATTTATGAATGTTTTCTATGTGCCTGAGGTAGAGTTAAATTCTTTATAAATATTGTTTCATTTTGTCTTCAAATAACATAGAAAAATGATTATAGTCATGTTACAGATGAGGGAACTGGGGTTAAAGAACTTGAACCTGTACGTGAAGGGATGGAAAGGGGACAGCTTTGATGCCATTCTGAAGTCTGTACTATCGCCAGACAGGTTGGCAGGTGTGAGTGAACGAAGTAAGAGAAGACTAGAAGAAAGTTATTTCAAGCTTCTAAGACTAGGAGGCTAGGCAAAAGCTGGTTTATTCTTGATCGTATTGGAAGAGTCACCAATGGCTGTCTTTAGAATCTGGTACCTGGGGTGAAGTACTTCCTTTGACAACAGTAGCTCCCTGCTGGTGAAGTGTCGTCCTCAGCCAGAAGGTGGGCCACTTTTGTGTTAATACTTTATTGATTCATCTTCCGGAAGAAGAAAGGACAAGACAGAACTTTTTTCTGTTCTTTTGTCTATGATAGTTGTTTTGCCCTTTCTCCTGCAGGAGTGAAGGAATTATGAACTCAGCTAAATGTAGGAGATATGATTAAGAGGGAGAGGAGGAGAAAGGCAAATGTCACTTGGCTTCTCAGAAGCTTCCAGAGGGAAGCAAAGACCTTGACAGATTCTGTGGTACTAGAAGACCTAGCAACTATTTAATGGGACCACCAGACAGTACTACTAGTGGGTAACAGGCAGTATATAATTATTTTCAACGTGTGTGTGTGGTTAAGACTTGAAATATGTCATCGTGCTGTCTGATACTAAAGACGCACAGACAGAAAGAACACTGGGAAGGAAACCAGCCTAAGCAACCCATTGGGGCATAAAAATATAAAGAACTTAATGAAATTAAGACTCTGCAAGAGAAAGTGAGATTCTCTCAATAAGCAAGCTCAGAAATACTTTAAATTGCTCTTAGGAAGAAATGTATAAGAGTATTCACAAAACAGTCACTTGGAAAGAATTGTCTCAAGCTACAGTTGCATTCTGTTTTAACAATTAGCTGGAGAATTCTGCAGAGATGTTTTGTCACCTCCTAACAATTAGCTGCAGGGAGTATTTGTTTAGTTAAGCGTCACTGCAAGCAAAACAAATAAAGAAAATATATTAATGTTCATTCCATAACCATATATAACATTGCCCTATAATTTAAGGAATTCTTCCAACAATATCCTAGAAGAATATTATCTACAGAATCTGAGAAACATTTAGCATCAGGTTAATAAAAAACATCTGTCTATCTATCTATCTAACCATATGTGCTGTCAAAGTGGATGAATAGATATTATGAATAATTTCTTGGATTTCAAGATTAATTAATGTCTTATAAGAATGAATTGAAAGATTCATATGAAATTACCATCTTATCACAATGACTTCTTTTGGGGTAATAATAAGAAATCCAAGTTAAAACCCTTAAACTCTTCCTTTTGGTTCATTAGAATGTTATATCCTTTTATTAGGACCCTTAGATAATTTAAGTTACTGTTTCAAAGATAACAATTTAGTCTAAACATACATTAAATTCTGCTTCAGTATGAAATGCAAGATTTTACAATCTCTGGTTTAGAGTAATTTAAATAATGTAAAACACTTTTACATCTTGGGCTTTGTATTTCACTATGTGAAAATTAAGCAAAACAACATACTGACAAGGACTTTATCAAAATGTTTTATAAATAAAAAATGCTAAAGAATAGTTAAAAACCCTTTTCCCATATAAAAAGAGCTCTAAAAATGGTTTGCATTTTTCTGCTTAAGGCATGAGAGGACTCCACTGTCCAGCCTTGAAATGAGACTGACATCAATTCTTCCATCTCTCTGTCCCCCAATCCAGACATTTAACTTTCCTGGAAGTGCCTTTTCTACAGAGAACTCCTGTCTCACGGGAGTCTGTAGGCCTTTAAGCTGTGGAAACTGGCTTCTTCTTAGAGTTTTGCCACCTATAGTTACAGAATTTACTGCAGATTGCACAAACACTTCATGTTTCACTTGTACATTTGTAAAGGGAAGATAAAAAAAATAACATTCACCTTGTAAGCAAAATGGGTGGCTTCAATGAGATAATGTAGGCATATAACTTGACACAATACTCTCTCCCAAATAAATGTCCCCAAATAGTGATTATTATTATTAATAGTGAGAGAATAGAACACTTGTCTTCCATTCGTCATTAAATAAATCAATTGAATTGATTGCCACTATTTAATTTTAATCTTGAAATAACATTTACTGTTTATTACATGAGAAATATGAAACCATAATATAGATAAATTCACATAATCAAGAAAAAAATCAGCCTTATTCTCTAGAGAACATATCTATATTGATAACATCAATACACACACACACGCATACACACACACACCCCTAACCTACTTTCCCATGCAAATGTATCTCTATGATGCATAAATTATCATATTTAAACCAAAGTACAATAAAACTCTATATGTGTTTATTAAAAGAACTTGCACTAGAGTCAAACTGCCTTGATTTAGTCCTTGAGTTTGCCACTTTACAAACTACATGAACTTGGAGAAATTATTGATATCTTTTATGTATCCTTCTTCATCAATAAAAGGGAAATAACCAGAGGCTCTCCTCCAAAGTGTTAAGAGGATTAAATAGAAATTTATATAAAGCACAGTGTACTTTATTATAGAAGTTACTGTATAGGATGCATCCTTTGAACATCCCATTTTAAGGTATTTTCTTTGGGAAAACATCAGGATGTTGTCTGAGTCTATTCCCATGAATACTCTTCTCTCTGATACCTCAATTTTCTATGCCTGTAATTCATCACAAACCAATATTGAAAACCTTTGAATGAGAGGTGATTTATTAATGGAGAAGTCTAGTACAGCTGAGACCAAAGGACCCACAGGAAGATAATTTTCCCCAGTAGGATTTATCAGATTGGGAATAAGAGTTGTGTCATATGCTTCTTTATAAACCCCAGGGAACCACAATCTATGCTTTGAGTATTACAATTTTGATGATTTTTGAAAGGATACTAGAAAAGTCTATAAAGTAACATTCACCAACTCAGAAAAAGTTTACTTGATGTTCTATATGGTTTATCTATTTTTTATTTTTTTGACTTTAGAAGAGGTGATTGAATTAATTGATAAAAATTTTATATAATATTGCTTGAAATGTATTAGAATTTCTTTTAGCTTTGCTTTCATGCCCTTAGAGAATTAAGTATCTCATCTCCAAGTTGACATTTGCTATTTGCTATTTGCTGGTACAAAGTGTGAGGCAAAAGATGAAAGTAATGCTCTCAAAAATACTGAAATCTCCCCAGCGATGCTTGTAGCAAAAATTATCCCTTGCAACTTTATAATTAAAGCTCTCGATGAAATGCACATGCCAAATGAGCTTTTTGGAGATGTCTCTTTCTGCATTCTCCCTTTTAAAAGATTAATTCATTTAACTGAAACCAACAGGGGAAGGAAACTGTAAGCAGATTTGAAATTTTGTTTGGAAACAATTAAGTTCTGTCTTTCCCAAAATATAGATTGTGCAAGTAATGGGGAACTTGGCTAGAGTAATATTGTTGACAAAATGTAGCTAGAAAATTTGAGCTATTTTTAGTTTTTGCTGGTTATACTTAACATTTAACATCATACACTTACATGGAAGTTATTCTTTGAAGATAGAATTAAGAAATAGTTGGCATTATTTTTGGAAAAATACCCGATTTTTAGTAAAAAAAAAGCAAACCTTATATTCAGAAGACATAAATACCCTCACTGATTTTAAGGGAGTAGGTGAGTGTGTTAGGATATAAAACACTTCACCTGAAGTAGTTATTACATGTAAAATTTAGTTTAAAGAAGTAATAATTCAAATGTATAAAACATTTTAACTTTGTATTTTTTCTTTCAAGTATACCTAGTCACTGAAAATAACCTAATTTTTAAAAATTGGGTAGATAGAAGAGAAGGGAGGTAGGGAAGGGAATGAGTAAATCAAATAAAGGGGGTCAGTAATAAGGTAAAGAATAGAGTCGGATTTTTAGTGGTGAACTTAATGTAGTCTATACAGACATTGATTTATAATGATGTATACTTGAAACATATATAATGTTATCACACAAAATAATCTCAATAAAATCGCAAAAAAGAAAGAAGTTTGGTAAGGAAGGTTATTACTGTAATAAGGAAGAGTGATTTTTTATTAACATTGTCAGTAAAAGTGATCCTTCTAAAATCGTTGCAAATACTTAAAAAAAAATTCTTTTCAATAGGTGATTTCCATTACAATTTTTTGTACGACTTACCGTCATAGGGAGTCAGAGAGAGTTTGAGTTAATTATTGTACATCTCCAGGAAGTGGGGTGCGAAGTAATGCGATGTTAAAGACCTTTACTATCACACTTTAGTACCTGGTGAGTCAGTCGATGTCCCCAAAGTGAATATGTCAGCCACATCAAAGAGAGTAGGTTCTTTAGCTCTGGATCTTACTTCACTGATCTCGGAGCTCACACTCTCTTTTTGCTGTGGTTTTTACTGAAGACCCTGAGAGCTCCGGAATTCCCATGGATCTGCTTCATCCGGTCTCTGGCATGGGCTCCGGATATCATGAGATGGCCCCAAATTTGGAATCCAAGCAGACAAACTACAGGCTGTCCCTAGTACTGCAAATCCAAAGGCAGCTTGGCACCCCACAAACAGAAGGGCAGAGACTGCTGGTTTTCCTGCCGACATACCGGTTTTAGGAACACAGGCAAGTCTGGACTGGAGAGTTAAGACTCATCAACCGAGCAATCTGCAGGAGAAAGCCAGTAGGGGGCGTCATGATTGTCTCTATTCTTTTCTGTTGGGATTCGTATTTGCTTGGGTGTGTGTGTAATTTATACTTCTATCAAAACCCACACATATACATGGCTCATAATCATAAAAATGACCTAATACATATTATAATACAATAAAAGTAGGAGCTATGTTCATCTTAATCCATCCCATCTTCCTTTTCTGTCCCTTACCTCAGAAGTGTTTCTAAATCTTTTAACTCTTCATTCTGGGATTTACTTTCTTATTCTAAATAATGTGTTTCTACATACATTTCTTGAATTTTCAACTTTAGATATTATCTATTGACTCACTATAGTATCGCATATTTAGTTACTTTCTAATGTTTATTATATATTATATGCACATACATTATCCATAGAGTTTTACAATGTATATGCATATGCACAGACATCTAAGTCCTCTTCATAACTTAGCCACATAGTGTACTGATTACATTATCTTTTACAACTTTTCTTGCCTTGATGCTAATATTGCCTCCATTGGTTTTCTTCATTGCTTTATGTTTTTAAATAAATATTGAACCATCTCTAACATATATTTAGCAAGTGCTATATGCCAAGTATTATAAGCAATGTCTAGGCAAGGGGCTAGAGGACAGAAGGTGGAGAGGTGATACTCTGATTAAAAGGACAAAGTCCAAGTCCCTTGCTATGCCACACAAGATTCAGTCCCTGACTCTCAGCCTAGCCTCATGTCTATCTTTTCCATTCCCTCTTTTTGCATTCCAGTCCCTCTGGACTTGTTTTAGATCCTGGAATTTACCAAGCCTGTTCTTCCTTGACCTTTTCACCAGCCCCTGCTGTTCAAATCACTCTTCTGCCCCATTATTTGTCTCTTTTCCACCCTCAGGCACCAATCTTCCCTGACTGCTACAAAAGGTTAATGTCACACAATGTTCTCCTGGAGCATGTTTTTCCTCACCCACCTCTCTTTATGTTCGTTACTTGATTAAAGTTTATTGCTGTTTTTTGCTGAAAAATTCTCTAAAGGTGGATCTAGGGGTCCTTGTTCTCTAAGGGGTCCTCAGTGTGTGACATCTAAATTTTTGACTCCTTAGAAGTTTTAGTTATTATACCCTGGAGTCTTTAAGGAGAATGATGATGATGCAAACCGACAGGAAAACTTTGCAATAATTCAGGCAGAGAAAATCCTATGGAAGGGTAACTCACTGTTTACTCACATGAAGTAACACTGTTTCTCTTTTCTAAATTGGTTAAGCTTAAACTGGCTGAGACTTGTTGCAATGATAAAATGAGAGGCAATGTAGCTTGAGAGGTCCGGCAACTTGCCCATAAGAACCCAGTTCGTATTCAGACTTTGCAAATGATTCTGGGAAGCCAGCTTCAAAGGGGTCAGTTAATATCATGGGGTATCAGCATGGCTGGTCATGGTTTCTCTTAACTTGTACCTACTGTATCACACGGAGAGGTATACTCTGCCAAAAGCAGTCATTCTCTGAGCAAGGGAGACAAATTAGTGAGGGCTTTGTCCTCAGGGAGCCTTGGGTCTAGTAAGGAAGAGAGGTAAACATATATGTCAACTTACAGAATGAGAAAATGGTTCAGACTGGAGACTAACTGGTGATGGAAAGTTCAGAGGGAACTCAACCTAAGTGCACAGGGAAGAATGGCCTGGGGAAGTGTCCTGCGCGTGAAGTCAGGAACAGGGTGTTCCCTGCTGAGGGAAAACAAGTGTGAAGAATCTAGGCAAGGTGGTGGTGAAGGTGATTAGGTCTATAAGGCAGCACGGACTCATCTGTGACTCAAGAGAAGTCAGTGGTGACTAGGGCAGAGGAAACAAAGTAGGAAAACCTTAAAGTGAAGTTTGAGAGGCAGGCAGGAGTCTCATCATTTGGGCTTATGAAGTTAATGCTGCTCAACTTGTGATCTGCTGGTCTATGAACTATTAGCCACCTGTTGGTGATAAAGACAGAAAAAAAGTTTGTGCAGATATAAATGCACCAATTCACCTAGAGCGTTAGCAAGTCCAATTATACACATATACATACACACCGCAGCCCACGTGTGCAGCGAGGCTTTGTCAATAAAGGAGTACACTGCTTTACATTTTTGTTCTGATACAAGTGTCTTGTCTTGTTGCAGAACACACAAGGGACGAAGTAAAAAATTTCCAGTGCATGCAAATGTGTAGTTAGTGGTGAAGGGGACTGGGGTGTTGAGAGAGAGGGAGAGGGAGAGAGAGAGAGAGAGAGAGAGAGAGAGAGAGAGAGAGAGAGAGAGAGAGAGAGAGAGAGAGAGAGAGAGAGAAGCAAGATTGAGTTCACTTTTCAAAATGATTTCTGTGACTGCAGAATAGAAAACAGAGTGAATAGGATAGGAAAAAAGATCAGTCAAGGCTAGCAGTCCAGGAAAGAAGAGATGAGATTGGTCTGGATCAAGATGGTAGCAATATAAGTGAAAATTTTGTGCAGACAGACTGTAACATATTTTGAGGTAGCATCTACAGGATTTTCCCACAAATTGAGATATGGTCAAGGTTTCCGCTTTGAATAACTTTGTGAATATTCACTTCATGGGTTGTGATAATAAAGGAGGATTAATGAGTTTGGAATTGGTGAGGTGGTGTGTATGGATAGGAATGGTAGATGTTACTCTAATGAAGTTTTTAATAACAGGAACTTTAGAAAATCTCCAACTTAAAAAATACTAGCATAACCCTTACGTGTTTTTTCCTCCTACAGTGCTTTTTTGAAAGCAGGAAAAAGACAGATAAAAGTTGTGTTGAGATATAGATGCTGGGATGGATTAGGCTTACTCATCAGCTGAGGGATCTTTTCATCATGAGTGAGTCATGTGTGACTAACTCAAGTTACATAGCTATCATGATCTTGAGTGGTGCTTCTGAATGGCTGAAGCTATAAATGTTAAATCCATGAATACCAAGGGTATATCCAGAATGAGAAATAGGTTTCATCTTAACTGTCACCTCTGATTAATCTTTGGTGCATTCTCAGAGCATTGTTCTGAGGTTGCATCTAGATTTAGTGAAAAAGCGAAAGTGTTATTGATTTTCAATGCGTACCATGGATGCAAGAAGTATGGTGACAGCAAGCAGACCAAGTCTTTGCTGACCATCTGCATCTTTCAGGTACAGAAAATGAACTGGACACATGCCTCAACATGTGTGGCACTGGATATATAATTTCAAACACTGCAAAATGGAACAAGCACTAAACTTTGAAGGGAACTGTCTATGTGATTAAAACTTGGAGTAGATTGCAAAAGCTGGGATACAATGTCATTATTGTTCCTTTTTTTGGCCAAGATATATTTGAATTGAAGGCTGGCTGATAACAACCGAAACAACTTCTGGGATGTCAATGTAATTTTGCTCTGGGATCTATTAGGGGAAGAAAAACAGCCCCATGAAGACAGAGCAAATTTCACAGGTCTGTCTGGGCTAATTGCCATGGAGTCAAATCATATGGCTGCACCTGGTGATTTGATGGCCTATTCTCAATTTTCCCGATTTCTTTTTCTAGGCACAAAGACTGTTTTGCTTTCTCTTTACTCATTTCAGTTTGATCTGGTTCTATCATTTTCCTACTACCTCTGAGCCTTTCCCAGCAAAGGGAGGCGTTTTATTTTCCTACATCCAAGAAGACTCAGCAACTGTGTGAAGTGTTTTGTGTTGGTAAGGAGACTGGAGACTAATTTAGATTCATCTGAGGGGCAGTATTTTGATGAAACATGGGGGAGGTGCTGCCAACTTCAGCTCAGGTTGTGTAGACCGGGAGGCTGATGTATGATAATTACAGATAATCATCCAAGAACTCTGCCAATACTCCATGAATAATCATGATAACTACTATTATGGTAAAACAGAAGGGGAATAATGATTTGGGGAAGTTGATAGAGCAAGTCATATCCCTTTTATGGCCCAAAGCCATGAACAGCCTCATTTTCAAGGGAAGAAAGGACATTGGTGATATCTATAATTTAGATCATTTTGTCAAGGAAATGTAGAATCCATTGTTAAGAAGAGGAACAAAAGGGTCAAATTAAAAAAAAAAAAATGCTTTCCATTGACCCCGGAATGTTTGCTCTGGGAATGGACATGAATTGAGAGAGTGAGCATATGCCTATTTATTTGCTAATATTTGTGTGGGCTCAAAAAGTTGGGAGGTATTTGAGGTCATCAGCCTAGGTGGTCTCAAACTCTTTATTCTTTAAAATAGCACAACTTAGAAAACAAACAAAAAAAGCCCTCTTGCTCAACAACAATGCAAAGCAGGCAGAAGCACAGATGGTTGGTAGGAGATGGAGTGCAGAGTTGAGAGCATGACCTACTTTGACTTGCGGCCCTCTCCACCCACCTGATTATTCCACGAGACACCTCTTACGCTAAGGACTCAGTTAAAAAAGTTACTAATTTAATGTAACCTCCTTATTTTATAAAGAGAGGGAAAGGAACACCCAGAATTGCACAATTAGTTACCTGGGGGACCAGATCCCCTGACAATGACCTTTCCAGCATTCATGCTTGGAGTGTCAATAATGACCCTTCCCCTCTCTCAGCCCCCCTGTAACTCTTTCTACTAGTTTTCTCAACAAGCTTCCAGTCGTGATCTTCTTTTCCCTTGTGATTTCAATAGATGACATCCCCATCACTGTAATTCTTTTGACACTAAAAATAGTATGTATCTTGGACATTGACAATAGAACTAAGGTTACCAGCTGGGACGGGAGTGGAGGACAGGAACAAGTGGGGTCCAATAAACGGAAGTGACGGACTTTTGTTAATTTGATGGTGGGTGTAGTGTGTTGTCATATATCTGAATCTGCACATATGGGCTTATGTTATTTTGTGAATCAAAGTTGTCTCAATAAGCATTAAAGAATAAAATTTAGAAAGTATTGTATATCTAATTCCACATGTGCTGTAGGAAACAGGCTACACCTTTCTCAGCCAGAGCCCATGGTGGCGGCTGCTCCCGAACATGTTATGTGAGTGAGGGCCTTTTGACCATGCCAGGCCTGTCTTATCATCTTTTATTGTATGCCCCACCCTGTGAAAGAAGACAATAGTAAGACATTCTTTGCAGGGCTAGGAATATCTGAATGCTGCTTCTGTTTCTGAGAGCTGACATTGTGTCTGGCTTTGGGTAAATAATAAATTCTCCTATTCTGCTTTGTGGCCTTTTTAATCATGTGCATAATAGACAAGCCGTAAGAAAGCATACTAGAATTTATCACCAGAATAAAAAGGTGATCATTTTATGTTTTGAAGGATCGCCAGTTTTTAGAACTAGGTGTGATTGTGGAAAATGTCTCCTTCATTGTTTTTCTCTCCTAAATGAGGAAGTTGAGGCCCAGAGTGGTGAAGAGCTGCATCTACAATGAATCATCTAGTGTGAAGCATGAATTCGGTCTTCCTCATTCAAGGCCCATTGCTTATCTGATTCTTTGACCAGTTTGATTTGATTCAAAGAGAAATATGCATTGCGTATCCTCTTGTGTAAAATATCTGTGTGTGAGAGAAGGAGATTTTTCTATTTCCTTGATGGAGAAGGCTTAGACAACAAAAACCTTCTAGAACTGGGATCTTCACCTCATTAATAGGAGATTTGCACCCTAAAAGCCTGCTTGCAAGCCCCCTGGTAATTTTGTTTTTGGTTTATTTTGGTCTGAGAGAGGAGTCAGTGCTTTATTCTGGGAGTTTAGGCATGATCAGTGATACTGGCTATAAGCTTTAGATGAATGACAGTACCTCTTACCTTTTATATTGAATAAAATGTGGTTCAATTCGATAGTTCACATACTGTCGACTGTAGACTCAAACTCTTTTGAGCTAATTTGCTCAATTCAGATCGATGGCAGATACATTTGAGGAGTATGTATCTATACAATTCTATCATCTCTCTTAGAGGAGATGACCTACATATCATAATGATGAGTGGGAGGAGCCTTCATTCTTAAAGAGTAAATCATTGTTATTTTCCTATCCTTGAAGGCAGTTTCTTTGAGAAGAAGAGTTCGGGTTTTGGAATTGGACAATGTTGATCTGAATCCCAGATGTGTCTAGGAATGGCTGTTACCTTCTTTGAGTTAGTTAATCTCTCCATGTCCATAGTTAATAAGAATAAATATCTTAGTGTTCTGAAGATTAAATGAGTGAATATATGCAACTGATAGAATAACCTGTCATACCATAAGCACTTAAGTATTATCTATTGTTAGCCTCCCTAAAGACAACCTCTAAACTCTAGCAACCATCAGACTTCTAATTGTTTAAAACTGTGGTGTGATAAATACTGTTGGAAGCAGCTACATTTGGTGGTAATTTATTATGCAACCATAGCTGACTAATACACCAATCATTATTGAAAGTCACCACTAATATGGAGATTGTCTAGACAGAAGAGAACAATTAGATTGTCTAATTCTTGTTTCACATATGCATTCAGTAAGTGTTTACTATGTGCTGGTCAGTATGAACACAAGTGTTAACACGAAAAAAGACTGTCTTTGCATTCTTGGAAAAGACCAGCTTGCAAAATTTGCAGAAAATCTATGCAACTTCATGAACTTACTTTAAATTATGACATGTTATAAATATTTAAGTAATTTGTTCAATACACAATTAGATTTCATTGCTATATTAAAAAAATAAATAAAAATTGTTTAAGTGGATCCCAATAACTGTCTTTTTAGTGTTCAGGAAGCCCTAAGCTATTCCCAGTCACTGAGAGCCTCTTCTGGGCAGACTTTCTTGTTATTGAAAGACAGAGTTAGTAGAAGTTCTACTTTCTGTGACTATTCATTTGGTGTGCATTCTTGAGTGTTAATGATGTGGCATGCTCTGGATCAGGTGAACTAGGGGTGGGGGGACACAAACATGACTAAGACGTGATCTCAGCTCTCAAAGGGCTTGGGGGTGAAAGGTTGGGTAGGGTGGGGATGCAAAGAAACACAGGATGGTCCTTGCCTTCAAAGAGCTCACTGTCTTGTGGGACAGTCAATAAACAAATAGTGACAAAGCATTAAGAGATGTGCAAGTTGCTAAAGGAAACAAAAGGAAGTGACTAAGACAGCCTGAGGGACCTAGGTAGGCATCAGACAAGAAGTGACATATAAACTGAGTCCATGGGTGAGTAACCGTCTGGTGGATGATAGTGGGTGTGTTTTAAGGCAGGGGAAACTGCATGTGCAAAGGCACAGAGGCACAGATTACAAAGTTAGCAATATAAGGGCAGCATGAGCATTTTAGAAAGTATAGCACCACCCTGCTGCACCAATCCATAATTGCCAAACTCTTTAGTTCAGTCCCTGCCAAACTACCCAAGCCCATTTCTTGCTGCACAACATCCAGCCACACCAGCTCCTTCTCCCCATGGATCAGCGTAATCAGGGCTCCACTTCAGAGTCACTGCACTCACTCACTTTTCTTTCTGGAACATTCTTTCTGATCTGTTTGCATTTGTTTCTCACTCTTCCTGTCTTACCTACACAGCAGGGCCATTTTCCCTGAAGCAAGTTTTCCACTTTTCCCTATCAGAGCATAAATACACAGAATACACTGTGAGCTGCCATTATTTTCCCTGTTACGTACTTATTCCAGAGATGTGGGGTAGGGTTATAACTCTCTTGTTCCTGTTGTATCCTTAGTGCCCAGATCAGTCCTCAGCACTGCACTTGATAGCAATGTGTTGAATGAAGAAATGAAAATATGAATGAATGGTTGGATGGATGGATAGGTGAAAAATTTGGAAAGAGATTGGTGTTAATACCTTTCATTTATTTCTCCAGGTCCAAACTCTACCCTTCTCTGTCTTATTCTGTGTCATGGAAGGTTGACGGATCATGTCAATATGTCCCTTTTGTGCTCAATTCAATCAATAGGAGCAGCTAGGGGAGAGAGGAGAGTTGATTGGTGTATAAGTTTCCCCTGGTGGACTCTGTAAGAGCTCTTTCCATAAAGCCTCTCTGACTTCTAGGGAAGGGTAAATGCTCCCTCCCTACACCACTTAAGAAGCCTGTTGCTCCATGGGAGTGTTTCTTGTGTACCCTACCTACATCTTTGTGGATAGTCCCTCCATTGATCTCTCCTCAACTAACCTATGTTGATTTCCTTCCTGCCAGTCTTAAGAGGTTTGGAATTAAGTTGGGAAAGGCCTTACAAGGTGCAGGAAACTCAGACCATATTCACTTGGAAATGGAGAAATATGAAAACTAGACCTTTGAGCAGGTGTATAACATAAAGAGTAAAGCAGCCCCTTGAAGCGATTGTGGTTTAGGTCTTCCAAACTCCATAGTGCAGCCATTCAGTGAAAACGGTTTGAATGTGTCCTGCAACCATATGTGTATCTATTTATTTGCAAATTATAGACATGCATGTTTGTACTAGAAAATTGTGTAGTGTAAAATGCAAAAGTAGCTATTAAAAAAAGATAGAGATAAACCACATTTTAAATATTTGAAATTGATTTTCAATTTTTCCCTCATTAAAACTCATGCAATTAGGTTTTTGATTGCTTTGTTTTTAGGTATCTTGATAAAATGATAGCTAATATTTCAATGTACTCTTAGTATGGCATTCATTGTTTAAGGAGGATGCATATAAATCCATATTCAAATTAATCTACTTGGTAACTTCAGTTGGGTAGAGGTGGGTTAATACCTTGTCAGAGCTAATTGTATTTTAATGGTTTTGGACATGGTGGCAAAGCACTTCTGCCTAGTATAATTTGCTAATTTTCTTATTCTTTTCCATATCCTTAGCAAAAAAAACAAAGAAACTATAATAATAACTATTTTTAAAAACACATAATTTGGCCCAAATGACTAAATACAGACCAACAACCAGGAGTTTATGTGCCATTTTAATCTCATACTGAAAGAAAGACCAGGGACTTTGGACATATGATTTCAAGAAAATTTTCAAGCAATCCTGCAAAATCAGCATTATTTTTACCTCTTCATAATGAGGGAACTTTTTACAAAACTGAAAAGATCAAGGAACTTGCCTAGTAACTAATAATGTCAGAGAAATCTCCAACTTAAACTCAAGTCTTCCTGTGCCCAGAGTCTCTAACTTGCCATATAATGCTGATAAAGAAAAGGGAAAGTTGGGACACTTTTATGAGATGGTCTTGATTTTCTCAGTAAAATAGAAGAAGAAGAGAATCAGTAGACTTAAAAGGCCATGTTCAGACAACATTGGGGTGAAATGTATTGATTACCAGTTTGAAGGCAGAGTACCTGGGAAGATATTCTCTTTGTTCTCCACATTTGAACCAACAATATAACAATCTTTCCATACAGCAAATTCACTCTTATTCCATTGTGGTTTCCCTGTGGTTCCTCCACCCACCAGCCACAGGTACCTTTAAGTTGACACTATTTGAGGCTGTAACCGAGTCTTCATTTTGGAAGCGGACAAAACAAAGAATGTGTGTTTCCTTTATCTGTTATTTTTGGTTCCAGGATCCAAGTTGTAAGATGTTGAGGTGAATGTAAAATAATGTTAATTATTAGGAAAGAAATGACAGGAGACTACTCAGGAAAAAACTTAATGGAGAGGGCCATGGTTATAAGCATTTCTATTTTGCTAGCTGGACAGATGATCTCAGTACCTATGGAGCTATGGACTACATCGTATCCATAAAATCTCCTCAAAGTCTTGAGTCCAAACTGTTTTTGTCTTCTCTATGTGTCTTTTTTTCTCTAGGGTACTTCAGCACCCTGAAGGGTCGTGACAATTAAAAAGGGAGTAAGGATGACAGGTGGTGATGTCTTAGCATACATAACAAGAGAATAGTCTAGAGAATAAGTGGGATGGAGAGTGAGGCAGGAACTTGAGTGGGTTTTGGAAGAGTAATCATGGGGTTGGGGGAATAGGCCAAGGAGTCAACCAGAAAGGAACAGTGTGATCACTGTGTTATGCATACAAAGTGCCCTTCTAATGTCCTAGTGTTTTAAACACTGGATTGCTTATATGCTATTGTGTGCACCTCCAGAGAAGACTGGTGGACAAACAAGTTACTTCAGCTCTTGTTAAATACATCTTCAAAAATTATAGTCTAGCATGGGAGATAGAACAATTTTCTGCCTACAAAGCAACTGATAGCAATCTACTAGGATCCCATGAGAAATTCAAAGCATTATGTTTAGCGCATGAAAAAGTGGCATTTTAATGTATTTCCAATTATTTTTGATGGACTAGGTCAAGTAATTCACAGAGTATGATATTTCTATTGGGAAATGCCCTTGTGGGTCTGAACACACAAAGGCACACACCCTGGTAGCTACTGTCTCCCTACAATGGGCCTCTCAGTCCCCTGTGGGGTATCAATAGTGCAGTTTCTCTGAGCCTTGCATCTGTATAGAGCCAGACAGGGGTTGAAGTAGGGAAACCATAAATTGTTAAATACTGTTGGAAATACTCACTAAACCTTGAAATCTGTCCATGTTCTTCCACACCCAGCCTTCACCAAAGCTCAGTATACCTTTTACTTAGTTCCTATTAACTCCTCCTGTTTCTTCAGTGGCCACTATAATAATTTTAATATGAGTTTTCAACTCAATAACAGACTCCTTCCCATTTTTTCCTGTTTCATTTTCTACCTTGTTTCTCATGCATTACTGATTTGCTTATCTGTTTTCCTGAGAATTTTTGATTCAATTTAGCTTATTTATTTTCCCTGCAAATTTTTCTTCTGTCTTTTCAACCTTCTATTCTGTTTTTCTTCCCTCTGCCTGGATACTCAGTCATATTCCTTTGACTGTTCTATCCCCCTGTTCCCTCTGATGATATAATTTCTTCTAGGTAGACATATCCTAAATTCTCTTCTTCTATTCAAAATATATGCTTCCTCTTGAAATTTAGGCTCTATTTCCCAATGGCAATCTCAACTCATTACTAACCTTTACTGCTAATGTTTCCAAAAAGCATATATTTTAAACTTATCTCTTCTGTTTCATTACTCATTGACTTCTTTGAGGCCCTTCTTTACTTTAGCACCACTTGTGGAATAGTGAAGACCAGAAGGATGTTTGGTTTAGAGAAGAGAAGATTCAAGTTTGCCATGTAATTTGTGTTCAATATATGATGGTCTCATGAGTTGGAGAAGGATTACTTTTCTAATAAGTCTAAGATGGAGAATTTGCTTTAAGAAGGCAAAGCTACAATAAGGGATTTAAAAATATTAGAGTGAATTTTATTACCAATAGAATTATTCAGAGACGAAATGGGCTTGCTGTGGGTAGCAGAAAATTTATGAGAGATATTTAAGCTCCAGTCAGGTTTAGGTACAGAATAGACGTGCTGTTTATTGAGAATGATCTAATAACTTCAACATGGATTTATCATAATTTATTCAGCCATTCTTCACTTTTATTTTTTAACATTTCTACTCTTTTGTTAGTCATTCATGATCAAGTCTGTGAACCACTTCTTTCCATCTTGCTTCTCATGCCCTTTAATACGAGCATGTCCTATGGATCTTTTGAGCATCTCATAGTTATTTCTAGAGATGACCAATGAAGTCTCTATGCTCCATCTCTATCCCCTTTTAGATTTCCAGCATGCTATCACCAACTTAATAGCCCTACATCATGACTATGAGATGTCAGATATGCCAATGGTGGTTCAGAAGTCTTTAACAAATCTGCATCAATTATCAGATAAAGACTAATTACTTAGACAACATTCAAAGCCGTCTATATTTTGAAACTTACCATTATTCTAATTTTATTTTTTACTGTTTTCAAAGTGTTAATACATGTAAATATTTATATTGGTCCCTAGCATATCATAAATATTCAACATGTCAGATAAATTGTTGTCCCATTACTTACACTACAATCATGGTGCCAACTTAATATTTCCCTACTTAACTTGATTTTACGTGCCTTTCTTCATTTATTGAAGCCATCTTTCAAGCTATCACCTCTGCCAATTGAAGTCTTGTCCAACCTCCATTCCCTCCTGATGAATGTCCTTTTCTGTGCATTATAATTTTATACTTTCAGAAACCTTAATTCATCACATGAGTTCAACAAATAGTTCATACAGAACACTATAGGAAGGTCTTGGGATTAACAGGATCACAATTCTGTGACGGAATTGACATGTGAGCAAAAAGTTGCTATAGTATGTATTATTAATTTTATGTGTCAATTTGACTGGGCTAAAGGATAACCAGATAGCTGGTAAGACACTTTTTTTTTTCTGGTGTGTCTGTAGTAGTGTGTCTTTGGAAGAGATTAGCATTTGAATCAGCAGAATAAAGATCAGCTTCACCAATGTAGTGGCTTCCCTCATCCAATCCATTAGGGCCTGAATAGAATAAAAAGGCAGTGGATGGGTGAATTCACTCTCTACTTCTTCCTCTCAGACATTGGTCCTTCTGGTTCTTGGGTTTTTGGACTCACATCAAGAATTAAACCATCAACTCTCCAATTTTTAGGCTTTTGGACTCAGATTGAATTATATTACTGAAATTCCTGCTTCTCCAGCTTGTAGACAGATGACCGTTGGACTTCTGGGTCTCAATAATGCATCAACCAGTTTCTATAATCTCATCTCCTCCTCCCTCCCTCCTCCTCCTTTTCCTTCTCCTCCTCTTCTTCTTCCTCTCTCTCTATATCTATCTCTGTCTCTCTCTGTCTCTCTCTCCCTCTCTCTCCTCCTCTTACCCCCCACTGCTCTGTTTCTCTGGAGAACCTTGACAAACACAGAGTATTAGTTGTAAAATGATGTAAGCGATTCAAGATAATTTTTTTATGTCAACAAACTTTATTATTCAGTCAGTGGCTTAACACTAGTATATTTTAAATTCAAGTATATACAGTATATCCTCTTCCACTTCAAAATGCATTTGTATATATTTAATACTATACTGTCTGTATCATTCCACGGATAAGCCCAAATCATAATCACAATCTGTCTCTTTTACGTACAAAGATATTGAATCATGGGAACTTTCACAGCTTTATTTTTTTAATGTGCTAAATGATGAACTGTTAGAATTTCTTTCATAAATTTCCAAAAGACAACCAGCAAATCTTCAGAGCTTTGGTTTCTTCCCATGTCAACTGGTATAAGAGACACGTGCCTCACCTATCATGGGGTCAGAGGCTACCATAACATACGGCCTGAGAAGTCTCCCTGTCTTGCGGCTAGAGACTCTAAGACCTCCATATTTACCGTTTTTTATTGTGATAAATTTGCTTTGCAAAATAATATATGTTTAATGTGTAGGTTTACTCTTCGTCAAATATATTATAACACCATTCAAGGTAAATTTTGTAAATGAAAGAAAGTCATTTATAAATTACTTTTATATATATCTATTGAATGCTTATTATGTGACATGCCCTGTACCAGGAACCCCACATGAGTAAAAGCAGAACTGTCCTCATGAAATTTACCATCTTCAGGAAACAGATTTAACCTTACCTATAATATAACCTTACGTATGATGTAAAGTTAAAACTTGGACAAATGTGATGAAGGAAAGTTCCTGATGCTGTGAGAAGGTAAGACAGTGGGATCTTACTAGAGTGGTGATGTGGACATAGAAAGAAATGGAAGGATCAGAGCTATGATTTAGAGCATTAGTCAACCAGCCATTGCTCAATCCATTCTATCCCCTAATCAGGTTTTGAAGGAGGAATTGGAGGTCAATAAGTAGGTTTGTGTGAGGAAAGGATTTCAGATTCATGAAATAATTTTTGCAAATTTATGTAAATAAAGTATGCTGTGTCAAGAATTGCAAATTATGTAATATGGTCAAGATATAGGAGAGTGGGGGCCAGGGAAGAGACAGGAGAGGTTATTTAGGGTTGACCAGATTATGAAGAGTCTTGTATGTTATTCTAGGAGGTTGAACTCTTCATGAGGATAGTGGGGAAACACTGAAGAACTTTGGACATTAATGTTTTATAAAAAATGACAGTTGGGTAGAAAATAGATATAGAAGGAATAGTGGGGAGAAGTGGGGGGACAAGTCTGGAGAAAGGAAAATCATTTAGAAGATTATCACAAAATCAAAATCATAGAAGTGAAATGCTAAAGGCTCTTCTGGAACTTTGGACACTGAAATCTCAATGTGCTATTCTCATTAACATGGTTAAAATGAGGGAATGATTCTAGTCTCACACTCTTGCTCCTGGAATCTAGGTTTTCAGATGGGTTCTATCCACAGATGAATTTCCATGACAATTTAAGTTTGGACTTTCCAGAAACAGACTTTGGAAAGGATCTGAATGCAAGTTGCTCATTTGGAAGCTGATCTTAGGAAATATTATTAGGGAAGAGAGGGTGTGAAACAGCAAAAAAGGCACCCACTAGAGCATGTGTTAGAGACGAGATTATGCCGTGGGTAATAGGGATTTAGTACATCTAGGGATCTCTGGGAGGCAGTATATAGCGCATGCTCTCCAGAATTATCCTACTTAGGATAAAGGACTTTGTTTATTCAAAATTTTATTGGCCCTTCTGGAATGTCCTGTTGCTGTAAGGGTGGACCCCTACCTTCAGAGATAGCTGTCAAGTAGCTGTCAAGCAGTGGAGAGTCAGTATTTCTCAAGGTTTTATCCTAGATTTATAATCTCAAGTGTAAAGTCTTTGAGGTGACCAGAGAAATTTCAACCACATTACAGAAGTCTTTGATAATCACAAGAGACATTCTTTAAATGTGTAACAGTCTACCCCAAGGACTTCACTGAAGCACCCCAAAGAGGGCACAACTGTGGTCATTTGGCTTCTACAGTTTATGGAGACAAATAGGGAGAACATTAAGAAGGCATTTCTCTTTGGAGAGATCTAAAGGCAGAACACAGCCTGCTCTGGTGACTTAGCAGTTAACTCTGTGGCCTCCAGCTGGTCTAAATCCACACACATCTATTTAATCCTCAGTATCTTTGTATTGTTTCCATTTTACCCTCTGGCCTAAGATGTACTTGACTCAGTTTTGTTTTTAGCTTTGTAAAGAAGGACTGAAAAGACCCAAGAACTCCAAGGTCATTTTGACTGATAGGAAACTAAATAATCATTGTACTCTATAACCCTCCATAAAGGCCCATGTGGGATATGGGTAGCTTTATCTTTTCATAGTCATTGTGATATTTCCAAGAGGAGATGAATAAAATGAGATGGCTGTGGCTAATTTGCATTTAAAAGAACTTTCTTAGTGTGGCAGCTCAGCCCAAGAAGATCACAAGTTCAATACAAAGGGTCAGAAATATTTGTCCATCAACCAGGATGGTGTAGTCAAGGAGTGTTGGGATTGCTTTTGCTGCCCTGAGAAGCCTTGATTTAGGAATGCATTCATCTCTCCTTCTCTTCCTCTCCTCCTCTTCCTCCTCCTCCTCCCCTCCTCCTCCTTCTCCTCTTCTTCTTCTTCTTTTTAAAGAAAAGTTGTAACCAACTTTGTGTCCCTGCAGGAGAAAAGAATAAGACTTGACCTCTTTTTGTTCCCACAATAGCCGGCTACTGCCTCTTTCCATTGTCTCATGTGTGTCATCTGTCAGTCGTCAACTTTCCTTCCAGGACAGAGTGTATTCTCCTGGTGCTATCACTTTGCTGTGTGGTGTCCTTTCTCATCTAGTGTTGGAATCTAAAAGGGGGTGGCGGGGAAGACCATGAAGAATGCGTAAGTTGGATGCTGTTCATTTACTTATTTATAAATAATGGAAACTGACAGGCTCCTCTTCAGAAAATGTTTACTCTATGGACAAGTGTTGATGACACGGGCTGAAAGACACAGTCTGGTGCCACCAGGGCCAGCTGCTCCTTCATAGTCACCATTGTGCAGCCTCATTCTTGTTTTGGCTTGGCATATGCATTTTCAGCTTGCCTTATATTGTGTCTCTGGGATACTTTATCTCTGGCACTGTCTGCCAGAGACAATAGATGGGTCTTTTTACCAGGCCTGAAAGCTTGGGCTTTGTGTACTCTTGATCTCTGGTGTTACGGCTGCTGACATAACAGACCTTGCCTGATGCCAACGGATGCATCTGCTGTTGGCCTAGTAACTTTGCTTCATGGAAATGGCCCTCCATTTTTTGTTCTTCATGTTGCCATACTGACATTTGCTAAGCTTGACAAATGTTTCTGTTTTCAGTGGAGAAGAAACACTGCTCCTTGCTTAGTGAGGTGGGTAGGAGATTAAGCTATTGGATTTATAGTAAATCTCAGACTGACTCAAACCACAGATCCTGGATGATCCTTCCTCAGTCACTCCAAGGAGTGCCATTTAAGGGGTGGTTGGATTCCTGTTGGAACTCAAGATTGTACAGAGCTCTTTGTTGTACACAGTTACAACAAAGAGGTTAAGTCCTTGTCTATCAATGAACCAGTAGCTGCTTCAATGCAGGATGCTGTGTTGGACCCTGGAAACACAAAAGGGGCATTGGTTATAATCCTTGTTTTAGAGGTTTATGCTTTGATTATGAAAAAATACATACACAATATATCCATGTATATATATACACACACATATATATATATATACACATGCACATGTTATGCACGCAGCTATGTGAACTATTGGTTAATGAGTTCAGAGAGAAGGAGTTTCAGAAAGGGAGAGATCATTTTGAGCTCAATGCCTGGGTGGGAAATGAAATTCAACAGTAACATGAGAGACTGATACATTGAGGGTTGAATGAACTCAGAGGGATAAGAGCACAGTCATAAGCAGAGTTATTCTTGGATATACACTTACTCATTTTAGAAGCAAAAACATCTGTGCCTTGGAATATCACATTTTTAATCTATAGGATGTACGATGTGCTTTGTCGTTTGTCTTTATTTGCTGTATCCTCAAGACTAAGATGAAAAAGGAGGGTAGAGACGGACATTTATTAACCACCTTCTGTTTGACATGTACTATGCCAATCTGCTTCATATATACTTTCTGATTTACTTCTTCTGAAGTCCTGTGAGCCATGCATGACTGTTCCTATTTATATATCAGAAAACCGAGGCTCAGAAAGGTTAAATCACTTGCCCAGGTCTCAATGTTAGTAAGTGACGGAGCCCTCTGCATTATGTACAAGAGAGTAGAACATTTCGATATCAATGCAATTTACAAATAAATATTTGAAATGATTATTAGATTAATACATTGTCAGTAATTACGAAAATGCATTAAGTTTTTAAAAGAGTGAAATAACATCAAAAAGAAATAAAATAAAACATTTGGTGCATATCCTTTTGGGATGCAAATCCAGAGTGGCCACATTGGAAAGGTAGAATCAGTTTGTGTGTGTGTCTGCATGTGTATATGTGTTGTGAGTGCATCTGTGGGGTGTGTGTGTGTGGCTGGGGGCTATATTCTTTTGAATTTGATACTCTGCACATTTTAGAAACTTGCTAATAAGGAATGTCTGGTAGATTAGAATTCTGTGAGAAAATGATGAAGTTTCACTCAGACTCCTGAGCTGGCAGATGTTCTATAGCTAAAATATTGCTTTGGGAAAACCAAAATAGATCCACTGCACCTAAAATAATGAGCCAAAAATATAAGGAAAAAAAAAAAGAAAAGAAAATGGAGACCCACAGCAAGAGAGTATTCTATTTGAGTGATGGTGCTTAACTTTTCCTCTGTGGATCACACTGGACTGTCTATTCTCCAATGAGCCTCCTCTTGTACAGTTACGGTCTCTTCACACATTTGTCTTCCCAATCTCTGCTGTCTGGCATGAATGGGATAACGGAGGTGCCTATATGCTCGGCCCTGGGGCAGTGACTTGATTGGGTCATCAGTAGACTTGGGGACGTAATGACATGACTTGTGCAACTGTTTGAAGACTACAACTTTACTCGTTGTCCTGTAGTTTTCTTGGTAAATTTCCACTGAAATCATTCTTTAAAAGTAAAGCCTCAATACCTTAGGGCCCTGAACTGAAAATCTCTCCTGGCCTCTATAGCCCGATTCTTGCAGTTTGGGCTTCTGTTAGCTTCTGTTATGAATTATTTGGTACTTGCCTGCATGTGCATGTGTGGATGTGTGTATTTTGACTCCTTCATCAAGAAACACTACAGTTTGGAAATCGAAAGTCTTTTTCGGCCTTTGGCCCCCTTCGACTGCATCAGGATAGACTCCACAATAAAATCTGTGAAAAGGTGGTGGTAAAAGACCCTGAAATTTAGGTGGAAGGTGTGGTGTGAAATGAAGACGTAATTTCAGTATCGTAAAATGAATATAACATTGTGGACAAAAGAAATGATAAATTTACTGTAAGTGTAAAAATCACTAAAATAGTACAAAAATTGTAAGAATATAATTAATACACTCGAAGGAATCGATTTTTCAAGTGTGTACTCTGATATCATCTGTTTATATACTTTCAATTTATAAATTAATAAAGTAAGTCTTGCTAATTTATGAAAAAAATTTGAGAGACTGCAGAGAAGGAGACTTTGGTCTGGAGGTAAACCCCAGCTTTTCCATTTCCAGGCGGTATGATTTCGGCAGATCTCATGTGCTCTCCGAAGTTCAGTGTTGGCATTTATGCTGTTGGGGGCGCAAACCTTACCCACAGGGCTATGTTGTAGCAAGCAAGACATTCTATGAAGCAGCTACCATGTCATCAGGTGCCTTTGCTGCACGCAGGAACCCTTCTTGTGTGAGAAGGGTTATAAGATACTCTGTTAGTGACACCTGTGAAGTCTCCCTCCTTTGCTCTCGGCCCCCATTAAAGCTTCCACCGTCTAGCTCCTGCCCCAGGCAAGGCTCTCTGAGTCATGCAATCTGATTATTCACTCCTTCACTCCTTCAGTGCACTGGAAGGGGTGCTCAGAGCTATGCAGTACCTGGCGATGAGTCATGGAATAAATGTAGATTGAACGGATGAATAAGTAAGTGGGTCATTTACCTTGGCTCCTTCTTTAAAAAGAGTTTATCACGTGTTAGGGGAGGCAAAATACACAGAATAACAAGGAAAGCATGCTGAATAGGCTTCATGGGACATTGGCTAGGAGTGGCAGTCCAACTTCCCCTCATTAATGGGAAATTGGGACAATTTGTTGAAGGGTCTCTGCTTTAGCTATCCACCTATAAGATGGGGATAATAAAAGCAACTAGCCCATAGACTTTTGAGGGATAAATAGGAATAATAGTTGAACTTCTTACGGAAGAGATCAGACACATTAAATGTGATTACTGTTCTAGCTGATATTATGAGTTAGTGATAGAATGCCAGAACGATTTGCAGGAAGGAGGATATAGGAAAACAGCTATCTGGAGGGAAAGGCTTAGAAAGTTCACAGCAGATCTTGTCTGCCTGCAGCTTTGGGGCCATGTAGGATTTGTATTTAACTTCTTTTCCATCTTAGGGCACTCATAGGGTGTGGGTGACGCTCTCACAGCTGAGTTGTTTTCTCCCCTCCTTCCATGCCTGGCTGACCCCTGCTCATCACTCAATGTTCTTTCCTTCAAGAAGGTTTTTCCTGATTGGTCTGACAAGGTTAAGATAGCTGGTCCTCTTCTTTGGCTACAATCTTGGGTTTCAGAGGGCCAATTACAATCTGCATGTACAAATTGGCTTCTATAATTGTTTAATTTCTAACTTCCCCACTAGATTACAAGATTCTTGAGGAAAGTATGGGTGGCTTTGCTTTCCCCACTATCTTTTCCCCAGTGCCTATAAATATAGTGCTGGACCTGTCGTCAACCCCAATAAATACTTGCTGAATGATTTCATTTTTTTGTATATAAAAGTGAGGGACATCATCTTAGAAAAGGGACCCATAAACAGAGTGAAGTAATAAAAAGAATCATAGATGTGTCTTATTTAATAGGAAAGTCATCCAAGTAATGCGCCAAGGAAAAAAGAGAACTTTCTCTTTTAGGTAAGATGCATTTGGGCTACAATTTCACAATGGCCCTGCCTGACTGTTGTTTTGTAACCAAGATGTCTTAGTGGGCATTTCAGAGCAGGTAAAAGGGAGGATGTAGAGGTGGGATAGCAGAGTAGGGGAGCCACCTGGGAGTTCATCAGTCCTGTTGGTCCCTGTAAATCCTACTTTTGCTGAAGCCAGCCCAGGTAAAGGGCAGTGTGGTGTGGAATGGAAACATGGGCGCTTTGGAGAGGAGGCAGAGCACTCAAGGACTGGGGCCTTGGACTTGGGAGTCAGACACTCTGTCGTAAGTCAGTCTGGCCTTGGTGGTTTCCTAAGAGCCTCCGGTCATTGTGAGGATAAATGAGATAACACATGTAAAGTGCCGAACTCATTGTGAAGAGTAGGGTATCTGCTTATTCATATCTAGCCATGATTACTGTGGCCAAATTTCCTCTATTTTATGTGTATCCCTCTATCCCCTTTTAGAGTTTCTAAAGTTGGGACTCAGCCATGAGTACTTTTTTTGTAGTTTTCTTTTCACTTAGATTTAGGATTAAATTGAAGGTATGTTTTAGAATCAATAGTATCTTAGAGTTGAGGCTCTATAATATTATCATTAATTATGATTCTTTTCTCTGAAAGGAAAGAAAAACATTACATATCAAGTTAAATCTCAATTTATGGGTAAAAAAGGAAATGATTAAAGTTGTCACAGAGAAGTATTAGAAAGGTTCCTCAGTACATACAAAAGCAGATGGTCTTGGGGAAGCTTCCAGAAACTATAGATTATGAGAATGGAAAGCTTTTGTTCTTTCCTATTAAGTCACTTGAATCACTTTTTTGAGGAACATGAGAAATCTACTTAACTAGTACAGGGCCCCACAAGCTAACATTCTATTTATAAAACACTCCTCTTCCAGGAGTTCAAAGTACTTGGCAGCCAGTTTCTAATAAACTCTTACAAAATGAATGTGCAAAGAGGTCGAGGGTGCAGAGTAAAAGCACAGGAGCCATTTTTATTTTTCTGTTTCATGACACATAAGCAACTTCTCAAAGGCTGGAAAATTAGGAGAAAATCTGGGAAGCAATTCTAAGTTTCCTAATGCCAAAATTATGTCTGCCTACTGAATGCTGTGGCCATTTCTTTGAGTTTTGGGGAGGTATTTTTTTCTGTCCTACATTATATTTCTTTAGACATGTTTTTAATTTTTTATTAAAAAATCCTGATTTCCTAGTGGCTGTGTAAGCTGTAACTATGATTGACAATGTTTCTCTAGTGAGTTAAGTTAAAATATCAGAAAGTAACATAAATGTCAACACTTTTTATTAGAATTCTATTTCACAAATGTAAAAATTGAACACTGAATGTGAATATCCATACACACACACACACACATATACACACATACACACATATATATTTACCTATACACATATATACCTTTAGAGGATATTGTGCATAAAATTACAAATGTGAAAAATCTTTGAGCCACTAATATAATTTCTAGGAATCTATTCTAAGTACCTAGTTGTGATTATGCTTTAGGTTTTAGCTAAGGAAATTATCACAGTATTGTTTATAATAGTAAAGTGACTAGAAATAGCATATGTGCCAAATATATTATTTATGAGTATACAATCATATAACAGAATTTTGTGGTTATTAAAAATGATATGAATGTATGCTGTATTAGTGGATATAAAAGACATCAATGATACATATTTTAGTGAAAAGAGCAGATTACAAAGCAATAGCATGAGGATGAGAGTGTAACATGTATTGGTGTATGTATGTGTATACTCACTTGCATAAGACATGTCTGTAAGCATATACAGCAAAAGGCTAACAACAATCATTTCTGGGTGGTGAGTGATTTACGTTTCCTCTTTATCTAGATTTTCTAATTTTTTTTCTATGTTCACTTTTAGTTATAATTCTTAAATGTATTTGTTTTAACAAAAATATTTAAAAAGTTGTATGACATTTTATACAGGAACTGGCTGGAAAAGGCAGATAGGTTTATTCACACTTAGTCCTGAACCTGTGTTGGGTCATTTACTCTGGTGACAAGATGGCCGCCAATAGGAGGCGTGGGCTAAGGCCAGACTTTGAGAAGAATTATAAAAGTTCTTTTGGAGAGCCCTCAGGGATTTTAATAAACCAAAAGGGCAAATTAACTTTTCCTACTATGTGACAACAGTGAGATAAATGGTTTCTTTTCTCTGGATTTTACCTTGTCTCTATATGCAAAAGCTAAAATGTTTCATTTTTGAGAAAATTCTTCTTTTCACATCTTTAAAAGTTGCAGGTGCTCTTGCATATTAGCTCTTGTTAGTTAAGCTTGTCTTTTTCTTTTCTCATTAGTCAGAGTATGTGAAAAGATTCACTGAAAGATTCACTTACTCTTACTTTTTTTGGAGAAAAAGATGACCTTCAACCTGGTGAATTTAGCTCCTGTATCTTCCAATTAGCTGTCATTTTGTTTCTTTTTGCCACAAAGTTACCAAATTCATGACTTTTTTTTTGCAGTGTTCCACACATGTCTCCTGGTAATTTTCCCTCCTTTTCCTTCCTTTTCCCCTTCTCTCCTCTGCCTTCCAATAGTCACAAGATTATCCCTCTTTATACAAATCTGCCCACTCCTTGTCTTTGGAAAGCTCTAATCAGGGTTTGGAACCCTTTCTTCACTCAGTCTTTATTTATTTGTATAGGATGGTAAGACTTGGTCATTGTATGATTTTGAAAATTCAATAATAATAAAAAATAGGTATTCCTCAAGGCACAGAGGCCAGGTTGGGGACCTGGGGGCTAATTTGGAACCAGGCTTAGACTAAGGAAGCTTCACGTTCCTGAGAGAGAATAAGAGCCTGAAGAGACTCCTTCTGACTTGTTACCTCATCTTCAATGCTCTTCCCTGGCTCGACATCCTCTAACCCACCCCTGTCGGAGAGCATTGACAGTGCGTTCTCAATTCATGCCACTCAGTCCAACCATTCACTAAGCACTTACTAAACACCAAATACCATGCTAACCATATTTCGCACGGCATGTGTTATCACTTCCCATAATGGACATGGCTGGTGCTCCAGTTCCCATTCCCTTGGTGCCGTGATCAATGGCTGACAACAACTTACTGCTACTTCCTTGGGGGCAGGTCTTGTCTTGGCCAATGGAAATTGCCCCCTTGCCCCAACACACACCCGTCAGCCAAGTTCTGACAGCCCTGGGGTTACAAAAGACCAGTTCCATTATCTCAAGTGATTTATGCTTTAGAAGTGTCTCGTTTGGCTTCCCCACCACCTTTCCCTGGAGAGGATTCTCCCAATACATGACTTGAACTACAATCTCCAACTCAAGCTCTACTTCTGGGGAATCTGACCTAAAACAACTCCCACCACACATGAAGAAATCAGATCTCAGAGTGATTACATTGCCTATATCACAGTAGGAATAGGAAGTTCAGTTCTACGCAGTGCAGCTCAGTATTTGTATGTTGATTCTCCCCAGGGCTAATTCTGATCATCAGACAGACATCCTCCAAGGGAAGCATGGGATTCCAGGATCCAGGTGGGCATCTGGTTGAGTTCAAATCCCAGGATGTAGAACTGGGAGGTTGTAATCCAGCAGGGGTGGAGCCAGATGGCGAGGATGCGCAGAAGCTTTATCAGCAGTGTTTTCACTGGAGATATGAATGCCACCCCCTCCTGTTACAGACAAGGGATATTTTAGAAAGGATATTCATTTCAGCATTGTCACCAGGACTGTAGCACAGACCTAACATGGAGTGGGAATGTGAACAACAACAAAAAAAGTAATCCTGTTGAGAAATGCTGCAAAGTGCCGGGGTCAAAGAATAAGTGAGCCAAATGCAGTCATCAAGTCCCAAGGGCCATGGAATGACGAAAAAGGATGACAAAGACCGAGAGGGGGTTAGTGAGGCAACCCTGGGACTGGTGCCACTCAGGCTAAAGGAATGGGAGTCAGCATGGCTGCTGCTCTCACTGTCCACTCTGAGTCTGGGCCTCCGCAGTTCAGGACAAAAGGAGTAACAGAGATGGGTGTCATGGGAACCTAGAGGGGAAGAGACTGTGTGGCATTAGATTTATTATTCATGTCTTTATTTCAGCAAACAGCAATGTAATTCTCCAGTGCTGCAATGTACACCAAGAAAAACAAAATACATCTGACAATTTGGACTCCAGTCAACACTAAGAAGTAGGTGCAGAAATCGTTTGCCATATTTTTATTTTGGCTGCCCAGCATTTGAACTGTATCCTATGGAAAAATTCTTTACCATTTTAGTCTTGCTGGGCAGCAGGCCATCTGTCATGAGAGGCTGAAAATATTAGATATCTATTTCTCCATATTCCTTGCAAGCAGGCCGGATAAAAGCCCTGAAATTTTCTTGGGGAGTAGCTACCAAAGAGTGGAGGGAGATCAAAGAAGTATCACTCTGCCTGAAGAATGCTGGATACTATCTGGGGCCTTCTTTCCAGCCGACAAATCTAGAGTCTGAATCTGTAGGCTTCCTGGCAATTCTGGGAACTAAACATCCTTTGAATAAATTCCTTTCCTGATTAAATCAGCCATAATTAATTTCTTTCACAGGTACATAGCAGTACCTACTATGTACCAGTTGCTGGGACAATAAAACTGAGTTAGACGTAGGTTAGTTAGGAAGACCCTTGGTTAGGTCAGACTCAAAGAGAATGCAGTTAGTCGAGTAGAGCCAAGACCCTTGGAAGGCCCATATAGGAAACAATTTATGGAAACCTATATCGAGCTCAACTTGTGGGACAGAGTAAAAGCCAAAGAGCCTAGTGTGAGATACACTACGATCCTGTGGACATTAAAAAAAGAAAGATGGAAGCCAGAATTCATGCATGGTTTGTTACAAAGCCCATCAGAAATGAGTCACAGGACATCCCTAAAGCCAGTTTGATTTTAGGAGGCAAACACTGGACACAGGGATTGCGATGGGACAGTTATTTGGGTACAGCTGGGACTCCCAGATGACTTTCACCACGGTTAACTCAACTGCATTGACTTAAACAAGAAAACACTTGCCTTCCCATAGCCATTCCCAAGGTTATCCAGAGAGGTAATCTTGCAGCTGTAAGTAGTATTTGTAGAGGGATTCTTAATAGCTGTGTGTGGTACTCTGGAATGGATTGTTAACCTTTCAGGGAACTTCGGCTCATTATAAAGTCAAATATATATTAGCATACTGGGAGGACCACCCCGCTGGGCGCCATGGCAGTTTGGAGACCAAATAAGGATTTAAATGCTTGGGTCTCTTTGAGACCTAGGAACAGCCCACATTTTCATCTTTTTGCGCAACTTTAGGGAAGTTGTCTTCTCTTTTCATAAATATACCTCCTCTTCATTAACAAACCCCTTTACAACCTTCATTAAAATCCCTTCTCTGGGCAGACATGCTCTAAGACTCTGCTTCCTTTAAGGGTGTTATTGCTCCTTGTTAACAAACCTGACATGTCTACTGCCTCCAGACATCTCTTTTGAATTCTTTCTTAGGCTGTCAAGAACCCCAAGTTTGGGACCCTGAATTTCTAGTTAATGTAACACAGTTTCTACAGAGTGCTGGTCTCCCTGCCTGTCTTCCAGGACTCAGATTTCTCTCTGCTTTTCTGAGAAAATAGAAAAGGAAGAACTGTACATAGTTGTTGATTTTTCTGATCTGGGATCTCTGTGTCCTTAAATTTCTCAAAGGTTGTCACATTCCTCTTAAGTTTGACATCCAGGGAATTGGGGGTTTGGGGATGAGTCCAATGCTGTAATCTCCTTTTATTACAGAACTATCATTCATTGAACATCTCTTCCAAGTCACAATCTTTCCCACTCACCTTTAATCTTCAAAACAACCCTCCAGGCAGGTATCATGAAGTGATACCTCTCCTCTCCTTTCCTCTCCCCTCCTCCCCTCCCCTCCCCTCCCCTCCCCTCTCTTCCCCTCCTCTCCCCTCCTCTCCTCTCTCCTCTCCTTTCTTGGCTCAGCCAAGATCACAGAGCTGGTCAGGGACACAAAAAAATTGCATCTAGGGAAGTGTGACTTCAATCTTTCCTGCTTTCCATGATATGCCCTGGCACCTCTTTCTGGACTAGCCTAAGTCAAGAAATCACATGTTCTACCTCAGGGATAATATTTCCATTGATCTGTCTTAAGTTAACTCATTCCTGGCAGTTGTGCTTTGGAAATGTATTGAATATCCTTAAGGTGTTGGTTAAGCTCAGTTATACACCCAGGAAAGATATCAGTGGTGAACAAGTTATTCTGACTTAAAATAATGGTAAGGACTCTTCCAAGCCATATTGCCTTGAATACTGATTATAGTACAGATGTCTCTGTCTAGTTAGCAAGACTGGTGGGAGAAAGCTGTTCTGAGGTCAGAGGCATGCGGTGGGCTTACAGCTCAGATCTGCGGAACATTCGCATCAGATCCAGAGGGGCTGTGGGAAAACTAGTTTGAATTACTATTAGTATTATGGGACTGGAAATGACAATAATTACCATGTATTGATACCTACTAGGTGCCAGCACTGTTGAATACATCATCTTTAACCCTATGAAGTCCTACTCTTTAAATGAAAAAAAAAAATTTAAAAAATGAGAAAAAAAACCAACTCAGGGATATCAAGCAACTACTTCATACCATACAGTCAGCAGGTGGGCTATCTGAGGTTCAAACACAGACCTATTTACCTCTAAAGCTCAAATCTAAGTTTCCTGTGATATAAACATAGATGTATGGTTCTAGCATTATCAGTAAAGAGTTACTTTTAAAGTCATTACCCATTTATTCAATAATTACTTACTAATGCCTACTTGGTGATTGGCAGTATGCTCCTGAGCAAAAGATATATGACCTCTTTTTATGGTGTAGAAGAAAACAATGAAAAAGTTACACAGATGTATAATTACAAACTGTGCTATATGCTATTGAAGAAAAGGTACAGAAAGATAGGAGAGACTATCACAAGGGGACCTAATGTAATTGAGCAGATCAGGGAAGACTTTATGGAAGCAGTGAATAAATACCAGTATATACCAGTGGGATGAGTGTAGTGAACTAGAGGAAGGGAAAGGTAATTGGAGAAGAAAATGACGAGTAGCATATAGGGCATGTGCAAAGGCCCTGAGGCAGAGGAAAGAACTTTTAGTCTGTGTTCATTTGACATTACTGACCTCTGGTATAAATTTATTTTGTGGATGTTTGGTTTGGCTCCTAGACTCTACTGGAAAGAAATTGAACCTCAAAGGGGAAAAGTTGCATAAATGTTCAGACTTCAAAAAGTCATAAGCTCTGGCAACCCTTGGCCCTCAGAGCTTCATGGCAATAACTAGAAGTCCTGGGTATCTGATGGGTTTAGCTGAGGCTAACAGTCTTCATTTCCGTTTTGTACTCCTGATTGTCTCCCCAATACTGAAATGAGGTTCTTTTTACCACTTTTCATCGTGCTTACTCTGTTGCTTTTCTTATAATGGAGAATTCCTTCTCTGCATCCCTGTCTTGATCAAAAATGGAAGATGGAAAGAGCCATATGCTTTTCCTTAAACTCAGTGTGTGTCACTCAGGTACTGTATTACTTGGTGTCTCCTGGCATTTAAAGCCACTCTCCCCACCCCCCGCCAACTACAACTTTGGAGAAGACACGTATAACTACTATAGTGCTCCAGTATTTAATGATCTAAGATGTATTGACTTGTTTTCTCAACTGCAAGTGCTCAGTGAGCATGGAATGTGCTTTGCACTGTGTGAAGCCCACGACAAGGGTAAGCATGGAAAATGGAATAGACAGCAGATTTTCAGTCAAAGATACAAGAATGATGGTTCTACACTTCCAAAATATAGGAATGCATCTGTTTTTAATTGCTACTAAATTTATTAAGCATTTCTACTATATTAAGCAAACCAGATCTTTAAGATAGCCCCTGACCTGCAGAACATGTTACTCATGCCTTCCTTTGTCAGAGAAATTAATCTTACCACCTCAAAACCACTGTTCCTGTGGATTAGCAAGACAGCAAAAACCAATTTTCAACTTTTTCTGAACATCTATGAACACGTCAAATAATGCAGACATCTCTGGTATGGTGGAAGAGCCCTTGACTGTGATGCAAGAAACCACTTTATTTTACATAATTAATAAGTTGTCAACAGACAGCATAAATCATGTCCCATATTCAGAGCACTAAAGAAACTTATGGGTGGAAATTGTGATGAATCATTGTGAAAAGCAGAGAATTTGAATGTAATAAGTAAACCCCCTCATAACACATCCTTTTTGCAAGAACAGAGTATTCTATTAGGATTTAATGAAGTACATTTGTATCATGGATGTGATATGAAGCCTAAAATGACAGTTTTCTTATATGTACATAAAATTGAATGATTTTTATTTGCACGTGCCTGTTACACCTACTCTTTGTTGATTCCTTGCTTTCTTTTCTTCTTTGCATATGCTGTCAGTGTGACTAAGCCTTGCTTCACATCCAGTCTTGAGTTCAAACTCAACCAGCAGAGGGTACTCTTTGAGCATTTAAGTGAACTTCTCATCTTTGCCTTCCTGGTTCAAAGAGAACAATATCTTCAACAGCCAGGGACGATATTTAATAGGGAAGATAATATGTATCAATGATCCTGTTTCAGCATTGTTTTGCAGGAAATTCCCTTTGTTCTCTGCTGCTTCCAAAAGCATTCCATGCCAAATGCATCTGTAGTTCCTGGTGAGAAATGTATGTGAAGATATCTGAAGAAGGGAGGTGGTGGAGGAGTGGAAACTGCTTCTAAATTTATTAGGTCCTTATATCTTTTTAGGTTTAGAGTCCACATCAAGATTTCAGGCTTGCACCTTCTCAGCTTGCGGGTAAATGATCCTGAATAATTCCTGCAGTAGCAAATGACATAATAAAATAACCAGGGCAGTCCCTACACATTGTAAATCAATGAACACAGATGTCTCCAAATGGAGGGGACCTTAGAAGATATATAACATTCTTTTTGGTTTTGAACACTTGAGGGGTAGTGACTTAATCAAAAGAAAGTGAGCATCTCCTCAGTCTGAAATTGTGTTCACTTTCAATATAATTAGATATAAATTAAACATAAAAAATAACATTCAATTATGACATACATTTGATGACTATAAATAATAGCAGATTACAAATGGGTTTTTTTATTAATCATTTGCATTTTCATCAAAGCAAAAATGAAAATTTCTGCACTATTAGTTTTAGAAATTATGTACCTTGCTGATAGACGAGAATGTAACTTAGTTGAGACACTCAATACCTACAATTGGTCTTATCTTCTTTATATCTGTATTGGTTACCTATGCAACTTAGTTTTTGGTCAAAATTTATTCCTTTAGCAATATTGGATCATTTCGTTATTCCTTTAACAATAGACAATTTATTTTCAGCTCTTCTTTCCCACTTCTCTCTCCTAATGACATGATTGTTAATATTTGTCTTTTGTCTATAATCATAACTCCACCATCTTTGATCATAAAATTATAAATTAATAAATGACAGTTACATTGGAGCTCAATTATTTATTACAGTGTCACATAGCATATTAGTATTATATTTCTTGTACAGATTTTTTTTTTTTTTAGTTTCTTATTGCCTTTTTCTTATGCTCTTTGCTTTACTTATACTCTTATACAGTTTTCTGGTCCATTCAGAGATTGTTAAAATTTTCCTGGAAACTTCTTTCTTCTAAAGTTTTTTATTTTGCTACTCTTTTCTGTGCTAGTTCTCTAAACCTGCTACAAAGTGGTCATCTTGGTGTTGTTACCTTTTTTTTTTTTTTTTTTTGCTTTTGCTTTGCTTCCTTGTTTCTGGAACTCAGGTCTTTAATTTTCTTTTACTTTTTTTTTTTTTTTGCTTAGTACATACTAGCCAAATTTTAAGGAAATTGTATGTGAGAAGCATTTTTTAAAGATTCGTTGAATGTATGAAAATCAGTCCATGCAAATATGATCTATGTTTATACTTGCATACTAACATAACAAGGTATATAATAAAGGTAAAAAATAACCTTTCTGCAGAATTTTAAAGGCATGGTTCCTTCTTTTGAGCATCTCGTGCTACGGATGTGAAGTTGAATGCCAATTTGATTCTCATTCTCTGGTGACCTGCTTTTTCTTTCTGCTGCTTCTTTCAGCAATAATCCTAAGTGGAGGTTTGTGTGCAGCTGCCAATGGGCTACTGTAATCTGAAAGCTTTCTTTCAGCTACCCCAAATCTTGTACGTTGTTTGAATTAACCATTTATTCCCCTTCGTTTTTGCTATTCATTTCCAATAATGATTATGAAACAGCTATTAGTTCTCCTAGCTTGATCTTTGTCTGTTTTTATTTTATGCTCTGGTAGATTTTCTCAATTTTGTATTCTAAAATGTCTTTTTCTTCTTTCAACAATCATGTATATATATGTGTGCATATATCTATATGCACACATATATATACACTATTTTTCTTTTATTTTTAAGGAATGTTGCAGGCAGGAATGAAGGTGAACAATAGTGGGCAGGCAGGAAGAGGGAGAAGGAAGAAGCATTTTTATTTATTTCATTTAATTGTTCAACTTGGCTGTTCTCCCTGGCCCTGAATCTTGAACCTGGATCCTTGGGATGTATGTGAGCTGAGCCAGTGGACTTAATCACTGAGCCACCAAGACACACCAATCACATTTTTTAAGTTTTCTTCTTAATCCCAGTTTGTTCTTTTTGCATAGTATCCTATTCTTGTCTAATAGACACAGTGTATTCTTGAATCCTATAAGCTGTTAGAATTTCTATAAAAACTAATGTTCTTCATATTGTATATTTTCATTTTTGAGTGAGCACTTTCTGTTTGTCTTGGTTAGAGTTTCCTATATTAGGGAACTTTTCAAGTGTATGGGGGTATTTGATTTTCTGTTCACGTTTTAGGGTGACACAGTGCCATGTGTGATTGGTGTTATGATTTACATAGTGATTAAATCAACTGTCCCAGAAACAGAACTTTTATTGATGCCCCCTATTTCTCAGTCTTATGTCTCACTGCTACCCCTATGTATTTGAATTTTTGTATTTCCAAGCCTCTCAACAGTTTTTCTAGGCAGTTGATTTCTCCTATTTCTACATCTTCACTCACCTTTACTCGAAGCTCATGTTTTCTAATGTCTTTCATCTGTTAGCATATCTATACGCACTTGCAGCTTCTCAAACTTTGCTGAAATCTTCTATCAGTTAATATCCACTTCTTATTCTTACTTTGTCTTGAGTTTATACCTATTTGCCTTCCTTTACTGACTTCGTAATGGACTTCTGAAAGGATGAGAATGTTAATTCATGAGCATAATGTGCTATCTTTATCGGGAAGTCTATGTTAATTTTTAACAGCACATTTGACCTGTACTTTCTAGATGCAGATGTAGTATTTATTGATATCCCAAATCATTTATAAAATTATACTTTCAGTGTATATGTAAGATATGTTTTATCATGTGTAAATTCTCTCTTAATATTTGAAAGTATAACCTATTGAATTATTTTCAGTTATCAATTACTTTAAATGATTGTATTTTTTGTGTTTAACAATACAGGGTGAAATATGTACTGCCACTTTCCAGTATACTAAGGAGGAAAGGAGTTTCTAAGAGTTTATCAATACACTTAATTAAGATCATAGAGTTGTTGAGTGCTGACTTAGTATTTAGATTTAAATCTTTCAACGGTTGTTTCTCCTAAGTCACACCATGTCTCTTAGATATTGCTTGATAAAACCCAAATAAATACAGCATCATGAATAAATAATTTAATGTCTACAGAATAAATTTCTACTTCCACAGGGCTTTGTGTGTAATGATCTAGTTTCAGTTTTGGTTGTACTTTTTAAATAATATTTAAACCTAGTTCAGAATATTTGGTATGGATGTAGCATTCCTAACTTCTCCCAGTGAACTCTGTGTCACTTACTCTGATCAAATATGCCACATGGCCTAAAGGAAACGCTCTCGTTTCAGAACATGGTGGGGCAGGGCGCAGTGTTTGGTAGAACTGGACTATTCTAATTGTCTTCAATTATTATATATCTTACTACATTTTAGGTCAGGTAATTTGGCTTGTAACAGTTAAAACTGTATTAATTATGGGATTTTATAACAAGGTTATGCAGTATATGTTTGCCAATTGGGAAAGAAAGATAATTATGCCTGAATGTAGGTCACATTTAAGAAACTCTCTTACGTCTACTGGGAACCATGTTTCCTTAAAAATCAAGAATTAGTGGTTTTCAAGAGAATGGTATCTCTCTTCTCCTGTGACCCAATTCTTTTGGTCAGAGATTTTTTAAAACTTTTTTTGGTGGGTGTTCTTAGGAAGAGAAACTTGCATAATTTCCCTTAAGACAATCTGTGGCGGTTGTAGTAGCTGCTGAATTGGATCTTGTTGGTTATAAGAAGATGGTGGATAAAGTATTACCAATGGGGATATTTGCAGGTACATCTCTAGGCTTGGTGTCATAAACAGCTACTTCTCTTAATTCTACTCAGTGTGTTTTATGCTACTTATATAAGAAGGAAATTTTTGTCTGCAGGATGATTTCCTTAGTCTTTGCCTTGGAAAATTTGCTGGTATGTGCAAACTGTGGTGGTTTTTGTTTTTCTATCCCTGAGTTTTATTGATTTCAGTACTTCCAAATGGCAAGTCTAAAGAACACCATTGGACACAAGAGTGAACTCACCTCAAAACTAAGGAATTTGACATAGGATTCAAAATAATTTTGTAACTTCCAAGAAATCTCTGTTGTACCTAATTAACTGTTTTAATTGAGGTATGAAAAAATACTCTGCCTTACCCCTTCCAAACCCAATCCTCACCACGAGAGGAAAGACCGCAATAACAGACTTTAAAATTCATTCCCTGGTCACAGAAGAAACACCATATTTTCTGATGGAGTAGCTGAATTTCCTTGGAAT
>RJWH01001829.1:262209-308032 GCA_004363575.1 Solenodon paradoxus
AGAGAGAGAGAGAGAGAGAGAGAGAGAGAGAGAGAGAGAGAGAGAGAGAGAGAAGGAGAGCAGAGGAGAAGAGATTTAAATCTAAATTTTGATTTTAACTAGACTGGGATTTTTGTCAGTTTGAAATGTGTTTCCAGTTTTGTTTCCATTTGTGCCTTATTATTAATAGAATATTAGAGTTAACCTGTTACTTGTTGAATTTTATAGTTTTTATTTCTTTTTGTCCCTTTTCCCTCTTAAATACTTTAATATAATTAAGCTTATTTTACTTTAAGACTATTGTACACTTTTCTGTGTAAAAGCCCAGCTCTGGAAAATCTTATGATGTACTAAGGATAATTGGGGCAGTGGAAAGAAAGCGCTAATTTCTAAAATAACCCTCCTGATTGGGTTCCCCTTTCCTTCCTCTAAATATTCAGGCATTTGGTTTATATTTATTTCCCCACTTCCATATCCTTGCCCCTCCTCATGGACATGTATGTGAAACTGGCTTCCTCAGACTAGTTTGATTATTAGTCTCTTAAAGGGAGACATTTTCTCCATTGGGATGACATTTATATGTTGGTTACTAAACATCTCAAAATCTCACAGCAAGCAGATAACCTCAGTTCATCCTTGATGCTATCTTACATCTGCAGAACTCCCAAAGAATCCTGGAATCCAGAATTAAAAAAATAGAATTCTTCTACGCAGGCAGGCCATCTAGCTGTGAGTTTCCACTTCAGGGTTCTTTCATGCTGGTGCATGAGTGGGATAAGCATTCCTCAGGTTTTGAGTTTTATGTGAATAAGGAACTCTGAGGTAGCTCTTATGAATATGTGAGCTGTGGCAAAGCAACTCCACTGCTACTGTCTTTGGGGTGTGTGGTATGTTTAGCTAATCCTGTTGACTAGAGCTCTAGCTCAGTGGTTCTTATTAAATCTTTGAGGAGAACATATAATTTTCAGGCCAAGGGCCCATGAAGAAAGTACTTCAACTAGTTTGACTCTCCCCAGCTATCAAAGGAAGAACTTGATTTATTATTTTTTTACGATAAGATTTATAAGCTGCCCCTACTGAGCTCTGCTTGAAGGCTGTGGTTAGAACCTGACCAGGGTTGTTGACACACTGCTTTCATCAAGCCGGGTGTTGCTGAAAGCTGTGATACAGGATGAAGAAGATGAACAAGTCATGGATATCACGCTTTAAGGACAAGTGTAACTGCTAGGAGTTCATTCATATAGTCGCCCAAGAGATCTATCCAGCGATTTGTGGGGAAATATTCTTAAATGTTGGAGAAGAGGGAGACTCAGAATGATTCTGTTTAGCTGAGGTTCCTTAAATTCTTTTTAAAGTCTTAGTTTTCTTGTGAGTGTGTTACAGGGCAGAATAAGTACAAGTGTTTCTGAGTCTCTAAGACTTTGTAAATAAGGAGCATTTAGGTGGATCTAAAAATAGGCTGATCATATGTCCTGTTTTAAATGGGATAGTACTGCTTGCTTTCCTATTTCCCAACCATCAATTTTGTCCCATTTTTAATAAACCAGGGCCATTTGCAATGCAGGGCACCAGAGGCAATTGAGTTGCTCAGACCCAGTCTATTGAGGGGCCAAAAAGTCCCATCCTTTTTTGGCCCCTTTGGAAATATGGTCAGCCTAATCTAAAAGACTTTGAGGTAACAGAGGTGAGTGAAGTTGTATCACAGGATGAAGCCTAAAGTCTGGAGAAAGTTAATGATTCTACTTTTGCCTGTTTGAGTAGCATTAACTGGTTTGAAGTGATAATTGTGGAAACATTTGAGAAAACTTCAGACTCAAAAGCAAAGTATCTGTTTTAATACTTGACACAATTTATTTCTATGAGATGAGTCATCTTTGGGTGATTTTTGATTTTTAGAGTAGTGTGTTTGGTAACCCGATTATAAACTTTTGGGTGTACATCGCACTCCATAAAATAGCTACCACAGTTTGGATTTTTTTTTTTAATGGTCACAGCCATATATACTGTGGTACTTGGATTTGATCCACAATGTTTCTCAGTTCAGTAGCAACCTTGGGAGCCCAGAGCCCTGGGACTGGTTCCAACAAAACAGTAGGTCAGCACTGAAAGAGAAAGAAGTCATTGCCCAAGTTGCCAAGAAATGCTTATCAAGGCAAATAAACTCAAAGTCTTATTAGTGTGGGGCCAGTGATGGGTGGAAAGACACAGGACTGACATTTACTGAGTACTGAGTCAATGTCTCACATGCCATTAGATGTTTTCATCCATTGTTTCACTTAGTCCTCGCTAAGTTCTAAGGGATTTTGTTGTCTTCATTATTACATGTAGGGAAACTGAAGAGAGAGGTTAAGAAAATCCCCCAAGGTTACACAGCAAACAAACAGTGGAGATACGGGTTGATTCTAACACTAGTGCTTATCCTACACTGCTACAGGTAGGCATTATTTAGATGAACTGCTACGTGACAGCTGTAGACCATAACAGTTTAGATTAACCTCACTGTGCAATGACTGTGGATGAGCAAATCATCCTGTTTTCTAGGTCTTCAAAAAAGCCAAGTTACAAAATTTATAGAATATTGATAGTTGGGTTAGTTCTATAATTTTGACTTCACTTACTCATTCAGTAAATATTTATTGAGCTCCAACTACCTGCCAGGCACTGAATTAAGTAATGGTATTATAGCAGGAAATAAGAGAGCTCAGGAAAGAGTAAACAAGGGGTAAACACATTCTGATCAATGAAGGGTTGGTTCAGTGAGGAGAATCACATTCCTCGTACTCCAGGTTGCTCTACGAAAGGAATGTACAAGTAACTGGAATATTCTGGTTCTCTACCTAGACTGAATCATGTAGATACAGACTTTTTGCCTGACAAATACCTAGATGAGGCTACCTCATATGCGTTTTTTTTCCACCTATGGATTAGCTGCTATAAGACAGTTCCCTGAATACTTCCGTGTAGATAACTTTCAATCTGCTGATATTTTTTTTCCAGTATTTTTCCTTTGCAGAATTTTCCTTGATTCCACTGAGCACTCAAGCACTTCAGTAGGGTTTTGTCATTTCTATTTTGGGATGTGGGTATTACTTTTATGAAAGGGAATGGGCTTCTCTTCTTTTAGTGGTCATACTGTTATAGAATGCTCTTGAAGACATAGATGAATAAAAAATAAATTTCATAAGTGATTGTACTAACATTTAATTTTAAAAAGATCTATCAAACAATATGACTTATTTTCGAAGGTACAGACACATCAACAATAATATCTAGGAGGAAACACACCAGACCTTAGGGAAAAACTTGAGATTGAAGCTGGTGGCCAAATGAGATCTTGTCTCATTCAAGCTATTATAATATTTAACCTTGGAGAATGTATTCATATATTATTTTCATAGCAAAATAGTAATAATGTGAAGAGAGGCAAGATTAAAGGAGGTCAGTGAAGAAGCTGTTGTAATACTCCAGAAGAGAGATGATTCTGATCAGAAGCAAACATGCAGACAATACAGCTTTGTGGATGAGAAAAAGACTGCTTGGCCTTGAGTTTCTGCTCTTACATTGGCTGGTCGTGTGCCGACTGGGAAGATTACCTAAACTGTTTGTGTCATGACAATGTCATCAGTAAACAAATTTGAGACGAATACACTTCACTGAATAGTTAAGATATTTAACTGACAGTATATAAAAAGTGCTTGAACGATAGTACATGGAAAGATTTCTACAAATACTAGCTACTTTTTCACAGTGGATAAGCAGGATTGTGTTGGGATGAATGGGAAGACTGATGCATAACTCAAGATGCTAGGCCACTGGACACGAAATTTGTGCTGAGTATTTTGTCAGGCCTTGTGAATCATCATGCTTTTATGACCATCACTTCCCACTGCATGCCCTGAGGTCATAGGACTACAGAACATCATATTGACTCTCAGTAATTCTATGGCAGATACTGGAAGTGGCTTTTCTAATCACAAATTGCAATCTGGAATGAGATTGTCACATCATTTAGCCTCCTGTCTAGTTCTCTAATTAGTTGGTAACCATGTCACTTGTCTATAGTGCTTAGATTTTTTTTTTATAATTAATAATGTGACTATATACATTTCAACAGACATAAAATGCCTCTTCTCCACTTTCCTCTGCTTATTTAATGGTATTTTCAATCACTGATAAATCTGCTTCTCTGGATAATGTGGAAAACAAGACAGGTCAAAGGAAAAACTTATTACTTCTCGGGATCCATTTGTGCTAATACACAGAAATAAATATCACTTAGGAGGAAATATTGGGAGTACCTTGTCACACTGTCTACCTCTCTGAATTATTTTGAGGATCCAAAATGAAAGAACATGCTTTAAGAAAATGTAAGGTAACATACACATTAGTACTCAGTCTGGTGGTTTTCTATTTGCCTTTTCCCCCCTCCTATTCTGTGTGAAAACTGTAGAGAAAATTCTAGATGGCTTCATTCTATATAAACAACATTCACTGACTTAATATTCCCCTTTGGTTTTATCTACCTATCTCATCTTTGGGTTTGATTTTGAGTAATTGTGTAAACCTTGGATTTTATTCACTTCAATTTTTTGGACACTGGCAGGATAATTGCTGAGTCTTTGGAAAGACAAATATTTAATTCAGAAGTTATTCTCTCTCCTTTGCCCATTGTATCCTTATTCATATTTTTTCATTATGACCGTAAATGTAGTTTTGATGACATTAGGCCTGTTCATCTCTGCTCAGAATGCTCTCTAAACCTATTCTGGAGGTCTTAATTTGACTTTTATTTGCCTTAATTTGGATCGTAATCTAGACCAATATCTGATCTCTTAGATAAGTCTGCAATAATCACAAAGTACAGCCATAATTCTAGATCTTTCTCTATGCTGGACCATATTCCAGGTCATGTCTTCCAGGTCAAAAGCAAAAGTGCTTTTGCTACTATTGATATTCTTATTTTTAAACCAGAAGTTTTAGTTTATACATTTCTGGATTTTTTCCATATCAGGATTTTTCTAATTCACATATCAGCAAGAAGTATATTACCATGTATTTAAATTTGATTCTCAAATGAGATGATAACTGATATTCTATGAAATTCTACAACATACTTTTTTAAAGTCACCACTTTATTGAAGTATAACTGGCATAAAATAAACTGTATACATTTCAAGTGTACAGTCTTGAACCTCCTTTTGAGTAATAAATCCCAATTTGTTTTCCTCTGAAACTCCTAAAATCAGTAGAGAAGAGAACCTTAGAAATACATTCCTGATAATGGGGAAGCACTGATAGGTGCAAAGTTTATTCAGAAAAGCAGGAATGTCAAAGCTGGACATGAAGTCAAGAAGTTCTGTATAAAACCCCTGTGACTTCATTCTTTTCCTTATTCAGCAGATGCTTGTAGAGGATTTTCCAACTGTCAGAAACTTAGGTTTCCACGTGGCATTGTGAACAAAAGACAAGACTCTTAACTCTTATGAATTTACATTCTACCAGGAAGAATAAGGCAACAAATAGGTAAAACAATATAAATACCTAGATACACACTGAGAATAAGCTAATAGAGTGTAATGGATTGTAAAGTGATGGGTGGGGGAACTCCTTTAGACATCAGGAGGAGGGAAACTTTTCCGAGGTGTGACATTTGAGCTCTTTGTTGAATGAATACATAGATCTTCCTCAGGTCTGAAGAGATAAAAGCTTAAAAACCAAACTGAACAATTAAAAGAAACCCACAGAGTGGGCGTGAGGCATGGAGTTTATTAGACTCTCTCCAACCAATCTGGAACAAATGTTTCTCTGCTTCACTTTCTTTGGTGATTGAGTTAAGATGTAGATTTGCTGGACTTTTCTTTGTGACCCAAATTTTCTGTTTGTGCCTGCAGAGAAAAATAGAAAAATTCCTAGTGAGGAGACCCCTATAGAGTCTTAAGTGAAAAATCCTTAGCAATGAGCAAACTTTGATTTCCTGTCTTTAAAGGATTCCCAGATTCTATGGTTTCTATAAAATCTGAAATAAAAAAATGTAATAGAACTGTGTTTTAAGTGGTATGTTGAACGTTTATTCAGGGAATTGAATTCAGGATGCTAGTTTCTGGGAAAACAACAGTAACAGACAAATTCACAGAAAGTCTTATCTTTCAGTAGGTGGGGACATATAGTAAGTAAACAGATACACATATAAGGTTAGACAGTGGTAAATTCTATTAATAAAAAAAAGAAGAAGAAGATAAGGGGATAGAAAGTAACGGAGGAATTACTTTAGAAGGTGTCTCCTGGGAAGTGATATTTGAGTGGAAATCAGAAAGGTGAGAAGGTGCCTGACATCTGAGTGGACAGCAAGTCAGCCCGGTAGGAATGTGGTTTACCCAGCACAGCAATGCTTTCTTACTTCATTACTTAACTATTCAGAGGACACCATTTTCACAAACATAACACAGGCCATAAAGGGAAGTTCACAGGACCAGTAGGCCTCTTATATAAAGGGAATAATTTTTTCTGAAGTTGTCTCATCATCTTGGAGAACTGAGGTCCTCAATTCTCTTGCCGGAGACAAGATTCATGAAAATTGAGACTCCACATATTTAGTTTTGCTATAGCAACAGCAGGAGGATAAGAAGAACTTAATACAAAACTGGCCCTTTATGGGCTCGATGACTTTAAATTTGGTGAGATACAATATAGGGGAATGAATGTGTCCTTAGCATTGTCACAGAGAAGGAAAGAGAAAGTCATTTCTCCAAGTTCCCTTTCTTAAGCTGTGTCTCTTTGTGCCCCTTACCCCCATCTTGGAAAGTCCAAAACTCTCCCTGGGGGTTAACATTTTTTACCTGGATTGAAAAAAAAGAACTAAAACTCACTGCCATTGAAGAGAAGCTGGAAGGTGTGGGTATTTGGTGTTTATTGTTTTTGGTTTTTGTTTGAAGATGCTTGCTCTTGGAAAACATATTATGCTGATCTGGGGAATTTCTGCTTTGAGGTTTTCAAATGACCCAGGTCAGCTGACAGATGAGATAGAAATCTTTTACTTAAAGAGCAGTTTAGGAAGAAGAGGGGATATGAAGCCAGAGCCATGACATTCAGTCCTGTCACCATTACTCTCGCTGTGTGTTTTTCAGCAAGTCACAGGACATTGTCTTCCAAAACAATAAGGACTCTGGAAGTCTAGGCTGGACAATTGTAAAGCACTTTGAAAGTAAGTCATTGGCTGTGATTGTTCTTATTCCCATTTTTAATTCTCTTGGTAGATTTTTCATTCCGGGGACTCATCTTCTCTAATAAACTTGGGTCTTGAAGTCTTCTGTAAACCACTCTTGTTTTACAGCAGTGTGTTCTCATTCCTCCATTCAATACTACAAATATTTAAAAGGCAAAAAGGAAATTGCATCTTAGAAAGGGATGGTAAGACAGGTGTGCATTAGCTTAACTTAAAGTCGGTTGAATAAAGAGGCAGAAAGAGAACATCAGTCAACAATTAAAGAATGTAATAGAACATTGGAAGGATGAAGTCTGTCAGAGAACTACAAGAAAAAGACTCCAAGGGAGGAAAGGTCTGTTACTTGCAGGGAGAAAACAGGCTGAGAAAGGTTCTGACCTGGAAGCAGACTGGCCCCCTGTATTGGGGCAGGAAGGCCAGCATAGCCCACAACCAGTGTCTGGTAAGCGTGGCGGCAGCCAGCATGTGATTTTCCTGTGCAGCTGTCATCATCAGACAGCCCAGAGAGGGAAGGAAGGGCAAGTCCCCACAGGCCCAGTGACGGGGGTGCAGGAGTGAGTGATAATAACAGCTCCTGGCAGCCAGGCCGTAGCTAATCAGGACCAGCAAATCCGACATGAGTAACAGGGTCTCAAAAAGCTTTCTCACCATCACCCCAACACATGTCTATGAGAAACTATTTATAACTCTCAGTCATAGCCTCCAGAGTCAGAAGGCATGGTTTGCCTCCTGGTTCCATCACTATTGACTGTGTAACCTTGGGCAGGTCTCTCAAGCTCCCTACCACATGGATCTCCTGACTGTGTAGTGTTTGTTCCCCAACACAGAGGTGTGAGGAATAAACGAGGTTATGTGTAGGCATTGATGCCACAGAGCCTGCCACATAATAAATGTTCAATAAATAGGATGAGAGGAAATAAACCAGAAGACCAATGCTGGAACCCAAACTGGGCTTACCTGGGAGATTCAAGGTGGTTCCCACAACAGGGAGGTACTTTAACCTGTGACTGTGGCAAGCTTTAGAGAATGCTGCATCTCAGAGGGCAGGACAAGGGCAGTTACCTTTGCATCTCTTCTGCTGGAATCAGGGGCCTCTCTAGATTGGCACTGGGTTGAGCTTCAGGTGAGGGTCAAGAGAACCATTCAGGGGCTGGAAGCATGGCAGGTACGTAGTATGCTGCCAGGCAGAGGTGTGAACACTCCAGAATGATAGGAGGTATACGGGAGCAAAAACACCTATGCAGGTTGGGAAGTCAGATAGCACAGGTTGAGGCGGGTTACGGAGTTACTAACAGGTGAAATCAATGATTCAACCAAGAGGTCCTCAGATAAAATTCCAGAGAGTTGGAGTTTGGCTGAAAAGATAAGCACGATTGACTTTTGGTGGTGAACATAATATAGTATATACAGACATTGATTTTAAGTCTGTATAATGTAAACTAGTGTTACTTCAATTACAAAAAAATGAGAAAAAGAAGTTAATTAAGAATGAGCCCTTCAGGAGAAGTCAAATAAGTAAACTGGTTGTGTAGGAATAGATGGTGGAAGTAAGGGAGAAATTAAATAAACAGAGAGAATGATTGGTGGAGTAAGTTTATGGAAGAGAGAGGACTTGTGACTGGAGGGAGTTGCTTTTGGAGGAAAGGAGGCATCCTTTCTGAAGAAATGGAGGGCAAAGATGTAGATATAGCAAGTTGGAAAAGGGAGAAGACGAGGGTGTCATTTGGAGGCCACAATCTCAGATAGAATGAGACAAAGTCATTGAGGGTGGAGAGAGGTGCAAGAGCCAGAGACGTGAGGAAAAGGTTTCGAAGAGTGATTGTGGGGAATGTGGTAGGGAGCCAACTGGAGATGAATCACTCATCCGTCGGGATTTCTACTTATCTGGAATATACCAACCCAGGCTGGCTCAAATGGAAACTGAAAATTGTCAGTTTCGGGCCAGTGATGGCCGGAAATAGCAAAACCCAGCTCACCCTCCCTGACTCTGGCTAACAGGCATCGCCTGTATATGCTGCCCCCACTTCCTACCACACTGTCTCCCCTTTGCATCCACTCGGCTCTGCACACACCAACCTCCTAGAGGTCAGTCGCCCAGGCAACCTGGGGTCACTGATACCTTTGCTCAGTTCTCATTCTTACTGTGCTGTTGCTGGAGAAGAAATATCTTCTTTCTTTGAATTCCTTTTCCCTTACCCTCTCTTCCAATGTTGCATGTGACAGATTCCTTCTTGTTTTACAGGTCTCACGCTTCATATTCCCAATGCAGAGCAGGCTTTCCCTAAACTCTGACAGGAGTTCTTTCCTTCCCCATATTCTTATAGCACTGTCCCCTTCCATCCCTGCAACACATGAAAAGAGAGTAGATCTGTTGCTTTATTGATTTTCTGGGTTCCCAACTTATCTGTAAGCTCCCCAAGGAGAGAGACCTAGTATAAAACAGAAGGTGTCACAGAGTAGGTTTTGCATAAATATTTGTAGAATGAAAGAATAAATGAATGAGTGAACTCTGCATGAACCCTATCCTCCTCCCTTCTCCATACTGTGTGTTACTTTCTTGAATTGAAAGTGGCAGATGATTGTAGTGCCATCAAACATCCAAGAACTTCAAACTAGTTAGTTTCATTTACTTTAGTTCTCTTTCCTCTTCAGGCCTCTCTAGTCCTTCCAGTCATCCTATGCAATCATACCACCCAATCCAGTTCTTTTTTTTTTTTTGGGTGGGGGAGGTTTACCCATCTTTGAGACCCTTCTTTCACTGTCACATCCATTATCTCTTGAAAGATTTCTTGAAACCTCTTGAATTTTTTTTTCCAGAGCCAGAAAAAATTCTTAAAATTTCAAATCCTTTCTAGAATATGGTCTCCAGCTTGCTGACCAAGTATAGCACATAATAGGAACAGGAAAAATGACCTGATCTAGAGGTGGTTTTGAAAATTGTGGTATTGATATCTAAGGCAGGAAAGAACCTTGGTTCTAGTTGCCATAATGATTGGTACTGGGTATCAGTTAAGCAGGCAGCTCATATTGCAGAAAATAGTTATTATGCATGAGTCAGGTGGTGGTTTTCTGAAATTCTTTCTTCCAGCCTCGGAGAAAGTTGATAGTAAAGTATCCTGGAGAAACAACTGCTTAAGCTTGTGGGCCCTGCAACCGACTGCATAGATTCAAAGAAGAGCCTCACTTACTTTTGCTATGAGAGTGGCCTTTGTTAAGTCACTTGATTTCTCTGTAACTCAGTTTTCTTATCTTTGAACTGGTGGCAATAATTGTGCTTAAATCATAGAGTGGTTGTGGATATTAATGATTTAGTACATAAAGCACTTAGCCTCATGCCTGACACATCATAAGTGCTATCGTAACTGTTAGGTATGGATGACAGAATCCAATCACAAAGTAGAGGATTGGAAGACAGAGATGGGGTATGAAGACTGAAACCACTAGGCCGTGGTACAGGGGAGGCAGGTCATTGGGGTTTCATGCATCGGAACTAAAGGGGAGGAGAGTCAGAAGCTGACTTGCACTGGACTGGACTTTGGGGTCAAGGCTCAGAACGCATGCATGGTCCCTGTGCTGAGGCTCCCACTGATCTTGGCGTAAGTTCTGTGTGCATACTGATGAGTTTGTACATGGTCTCTGATGTGCACGCTCATTCTTTAACAGGCTTGAAACTCTTCTTGGAGACCTAGTCCCCTTAGCTGCTTAGATCTCTTCTTTGACAACCCCTTCCCCACCCCCCAATCCCCCCCACCCCTCCCAGACAGAATATCAGGTCTCCATAAACTTGCCATTGGTCTCTGAAACATTGAGTGGCATCCCCCTTCTCTGAAGTCCTGCATGTTTTTGTTTAGACCAATGCTTCTCAAATATGTCTACAAACCATATAGGACATTTTGGTAAAAAGGATGTTATGATTTTGAAAGTTCTGTGTGGGACCTGAGAATCTACTTGTGTAACAAACAAACTGCCAGGTGATGCCAAGCCCATGTGTCTTTGTGCCAGTTCTGTGACACCAATCTGATTTTATCTGAATTAGTTATATTTGAGGCATTTCTCCCAATGTTTTGAGCTAGTTCAAGGTGGCATCAGTTTATTTACATGTCTTTATATCCTCTCAAATGTCTGGTGCATTTGTCTTATTGCTGGTACCCTATATATATCTGGAATTCATGATAAATGTTTAAAATTTCTACATTGTGCTAAACTGGACCCTCTACAGAGCTTGCCGTCTCCCTTACCTTCCCTCTGTTGTTATCTCATCTCACTTCTGCTAAAACATGGAACCTCAATCAAGGACCCCATCTGTCAGTGAAGGAATCTCTTTCATACTAAAACATTAATAATCTGAAGAGTTACCCATCCAGGAATACTTGAAAAGATTGCTAAGAGGCCAGTGCTGAACATATAGAATACATCATAGTCTGTGCAGTGTTTCTCGTGTTTGCCTAAGTGATTCATTTCATAGCAGCTTGCTGAGTGGTGTATTTCTCCTGGGTGTAAGTGACCCAGGGGGAAATGTTCGCACCACAAAATGTTATTTAGGATTTTCAGTAACCAAAAATGCTTCATTATAAAGAGATCAGAAGTGTGTAGGTACTTGTAATTCTCTTCTGATATGGCTTAAAAATAGTCACTCACCTACCTGCTAACCTGAGGGAGTATTGTGTTGTGATTTGGGCTTTGCAATTTCTTTTGTCTGGGGATGTTAGTGAGCATGTTGATTTTAGTTTTCTCCATGTTCCGTGTAGCATCACATGATATGCTCTGTCTTGGAAAAAGGGAAAAAAATCCTCCCAGTAGAATGTCCCTCTCTGTTCCACCCTGGGGGAACACCCGTGCTTCTTCTAGATGCTTCTACTATGTTCCGCTATAGTCGCTGCTTTTGAGAATCAGTGGGCTTTGCTACAATGCACAGCCAGCTCTCTACCCATGGAGGAGTGATTTAGTTCAGAAAGAAAGGTCTGGGGATTGAATGGAATTGGCGTGGTGGGGCTTGTCTGTTCTACCCAACAAAAATATATGATTGGGAGGCCTGGATGAGTCAAAACACAGGTTTCATAATAACAAATTCTGATACTACTAGGAAGAGAGAGGGAACACCATTTTACACCACAGGAGGTCACTTAGTTTTATTGTCCTAATAATCTGAATTTCACTGACTAGACAGACCTTTCTCTTTCATCCAAATGTCCCTCTACCCACTGAGTCCTCCAGCTTGTGCTCCTCTCTGTGGTACATGCCTCTACAAGCATAAGGAAACTAAACGCTCATGATGGAATTCCAGAGCCTTTAACACTTAAGCAATAAAGACTTATTTGAACAGAGGGGTTTTCCCAAGACCTTGAACCCCTTCCATGTAGTCAGTCATTCCCTATATTTATACCTAAATTGCATTCTAACCAGAAGAGGTAATAGAATGAATCACAACTTTGGGTGTCTATGGTATAGTACCTTCCGTAGGCATGTCAAAGTTCCTAAATATGGCCCTTTTTTAGACTATTGCAACCTCTCACCTTGAACCCCTGATGGTTAGAGCTGCTTGTGATGTCCTCGGTAGGGTGGTTTGCTGTGAGAATATCATGGACTGAAACAGAAAGGCTTTCAGTGCTCTCTTGTCCATCATCTTGTCAATCTTAGTTTTTATTTTACTTTATTTACTTTAATAGCAGTTTCCCCTCACACGAAATACATGTATCTTTGTGGATTAACATCACACCTTATTATCTTTTGTGGGTCAATATGAAGCTGTCAGAGTCATTTACAATAATCTGTCTTTAAAATGGACAAGTTAAGGTGTGACCACAGTGTCATCTGAAACCTTGGAAATTATAGGTGGAGGATATTTCATAGCCTATTTGAGGGAGGCCACCTGGGGGAATGATTAAGACTTTGGAACAATAGCTTATCTTGTAGGCTGCTTTGGAAATTAACTTGATGTGAAAATGGAGGTCATCTGACTTGTTTAAGTGTAAGGACAGGGAGCAAATAGGCCCAAATTTAACTTCAATTTCCCTTTGAAGTTCATGGGTGTTGCAGGTGCTTATCTAATCATGGTTTTTGGACCAGTATGTTCTGCACATTCAGGACTTTGTAATGAGATAATGAGATGTAATGTTTATTTATGTTCTGTGTTCTTCTTCACAGACTACAAAAATAGCTTTGCTCAACTCTGTCTAATCACTGCAAGTGTCCACAGCCAAAGTTAATGACAGAAGGTAGGTTAATGGGGCAGTAACCCTGCCCAGGTGGCATAGAAGACCTGTTCACAGAAAAGAGGTTTAAGCAGTTGTGTAAATTTCAGTCTGACTAAGGGAGTCTCAGTGACTTGGCGATTCCAAAATGATAATTTTTTGATCAGGTAGGTGATCAATGTACAAGTGATAGGTGAGAAAGTTTGCAGTTGATGGTTATTTAGTATATAGAACATAAGTCTTGACTTACTCTCTTTCAAGGTCAAGTTTAAATCCTTAAGTCTTATGTCTCTGTCCACCAAAACTCACTTGTCACTTCCTAAATTAAGTTCTATTGTTTAAACATTTACTGAATACCTACTACATTCCAGGTGCTCTTATAGGCCTTGGAGCATCAGAGACAAACAAGACTAAAGTTTAATTTTAGGTCCTCTTTCTAATCCTTACATCCCAGTTATCCAGAGGGTGATTCCCAATCCTGGCTGCTCAGTGGAATGAATGGAAATGCTCATGATGCTCAGAAGCCTCCTTAGATATATCAAATCAGAATCTCTGGGAGTTGGGATCCCAACTGTACATTTAACCATCTTAAGACAATTCTTATGCAGCAATAGTCTGGAGATCTGAGTTTGGGAGTTAATCACCTGTTCCGCTTATTGATACATAGAAATGTTATTACATATACATATATATATATATATATTACATAGTTTTTATATGTCAAACTCATGCAGCTTGATTTTAAATGACTCGAAGAACTTGACTTCTTACATTCTCCAAGTCTGTTACAGTATTGTGTGTAGTATTTCTTAATCCCGAGTGAATGCTATAATTTTTTTGTAGAGTCTTTAGGAAAATTTTGATAGCAGATTCTCATCCCACCCATGCCAACTCAGAAGGCCCAAATCAGAAACTGTAGACATTATGTCATGGCCGTTGATCTAAAATACATACACACACACATGCATTCATTCATACCTACATATCCACGTGATTCTAATATTAATCCGGAGTTGCGACCTGTTAGAATCAATGTGTGCTGCTCATGAGAAAAAACATGTAGAACGTTATCTTCTTGGAACTAACAAGGACCATTTGTAATTCTTTCCATTTATATGGTATTTTCACTTTTCAAAGTACTTTCATCTGTTTATACACAATCTTGTAAACCTCTGGAAAAGACATGAAGATAGCCTGTAACAGGGTCAACAAACATTTTATGGTAAAGGACTAAGCAGTGCATGTGTTTGGCTTTGAGATCCATGTGTCACAAATACTCTGCCCTGTAGAATGAAAGCAGCTGTACACAATATGTAAATAAAGGGTGTGGGTATGTTGCAATCAACTTTATTTACAAAATAGTTTCCAGTTGGATTTGGCTCTAAAGTTATTTGCTAATCCCTGGTATACATCAGCACTCTAATTTTATAGACCAGTAAAGGAAGGTCCAATTGTGAGATGATTTGTCTCTGGTCTCATGACTAGGAAAAGGTGAAAATGTGTCCAAAGTGCTGGTATTTAGATGTAAATAAAACAAAGACCCACACATTACTGAGCTGTGTGTTTAAAAATCAAGACATTGAGAATTTTTCTCCTCCTTATCAAATGTTTTCCTAGACTTATTGTGGCGTGGTGACTGTGTCCATGTTTGTCACTTCCACAGAGAAAGGAACCCAGATGTTAGTGTGCGTCCCTGGGGATCTGGGGCAACGAGGTGCCCAGTACATGTAAGTGAGTTGAGTGTATCAGAGCCTCTGCATGTGACTCTCCATCTCATGTACTCATCTAAGGCAGTTTAACCCTGACTGGCTCATCAACTTTTTTATTTTATTAAAGGAAATTACATTATAACATTATATAGTTTTAAGGTGTGCAATTTCGTAAATCAATATCGACATTAAGTTCGCCACCAAATCCATTCTATTGTCATTGTATCATTGACCGCCCCCTTTACCTGATTTGACTATCACTCTCACCTTCACTTCTCCTGACACTCATTTCAATCTGTAGTCGGAGAGTTTATGATTTGTTTCATTTGTTTAGTTTCTCTATAGACTGCGTGAGTGAACTCTATGATGTTTATCATCCACTTCTTTATCTCTTGTTAATATCTAGCTTGTAAGGTGTTCCCTGTGCTCTTTGTAACTTTGAATAATGCTAATATAATGACCGAAAAAGTTTTAGGGTGGTAGCAGTGGAAGAAAACGAAGATTAGAATTACTTTTAAAAAGTTGACCTTCAAATTTTGTGCCCTTCAAACTCTAAGAAATCAATATGAGCAAAATGATTCCTCCTTATTATTTAATTTGATTTTCACTCAGTCCAGGCATTCCCCTCCTGGCCATCTCCCCTACCCCCGTACAATCTCTTGTGCTCACCTTGGGAGGCACTCCTTATGGTTGAGTGAACCTGGGACTCTCCCTTCTTGGTTCAGACTCAGTAAATGAACAAGAAAAACCTGCCAAACCTGTTCAGCAATTTCAGACTATAAACAAGCAATCCCAAGGGAATAAGGGGTAGCTATTACTTTATGACTGCAATTAAAGTCTTCTCTCCCAAGGTTGTCAGCACACCAGGTTGAGCATCACCTGAGAAAGTTGCTCACTTGTAGGGCAGGATTGCTGGTTAATAAGGAAGTAAGCCACCCTGGCTGCTTGCTTAATGTAAGGTACAATGGGCTATTATATGACGTCCTTTGTATTGTCAGATGACATATGTTTCTAACACATACACCTGCACCTTCACATATGCACGCCCAGGTGCTAATGTGTTGGTGTGGAAAAAGTAGAACATGGAATGTAATGTTATGGTCTTAAGAGAGAGGGAATCTTTTCTTTCTTTTCTTTTCTTTTTTTTTTTTTCAAGGAAAGGTGCAGGCAGGAATGAAGGTGAGTAGACAGGAAGAGAAAGAAGGAAGAAGCATTTTATTTTATTTTTAATTAGTTGTTCATGCTGGTTGATTTCTGCCTCCTGCCCTGGAACTGGAACCCAGAGATATGTGGTCTGTGCTCCTTTGGAGGTGATTGACCTAACTGCTACTCCACCAGGGTGTGCTGGAAAAATCTTTTAAAGAGTCATTCTTTCTGGGAAAGAGTGGTTCAAATGCTGGGGAAATAAATGAAGAGACAACCAACAAATACATGATATGGTTATCAAGTCATATGATTTTTATATCTACTTCATAGACCACATTATTTGATTTATAAGTTGTTCCATGATAAATAATTTAGGAAATATAAAAGAAATAGACAACATGGTACCTACCCTCTGCTATTTGAAGACCAAGACATCATTGAATGAATGACTGATGTACACAGTTTTTATAGTGGTGAAGACCCCAGATAGATGGAATAGAAAACAATCTTCATATGAATTCAGAGGAGAGTATGATGAGGAATAGAATGCTTAGGAGAAATATTTGAATTAGATTTTGAAGGATGAACTTGAGCAGTAATGTTGAGGGTGAAGACATGTCAATTTAGAAACTAAACCTACAGAGGCATAAGTGAAGTGTGCCAATTAGCCTAGCTGGGGTGGTGTGTTTTCCTGGACATGCTGGTGTCTTAGTTGCAGGGCAGGATGGTGAGGCTTATGAGAAGACAAATATTGTAGTAGTCTGTGGACTTGGGTTCAGTTCCAGCTCTGCCACTCTCTGCTATAATCTGGGAAATAAAGCTTAACTTCTTTGAGACTCAGTCTCTTCCCTAAATTTCTGTAATAAAAATGTCTATCTCATCAATTACTTTGAGAATTAAGTGAGATAATCCATGTGACGTTTTCAGTGTAAGGCATGGCTCACAGTATGCTCCCAATGAAAAATAGCTATTAAACAATGGCAGATACTAAAGGCTGAATGATTTTCCAGGTATGTTAGTACCCATCATTTTTAGGCATTTGCTTGTGACCTAAAGATCTTTCTCAGAGTATCATTTCTTTCCACTCTTGTGCCCTGAATCAAGTAGAGCTGTCCACATGGAGTGTAGTTTCATGCACTCATGGTAGGACACTCTGAATCCTAGCTCACCAGACTAATTATCACGAGTCGGGACTTTGGAGAGAGATCTAATATGAGTGGTATGTATGACAGACACGGTCTCTGTTCCTTTGGTTGCCTATGGTTTTCAAGTATAAAGTGGTCTTTGATGTCGATACAATGTGGGAATCAGCATCACTCCATAGCTTACACTCCCTGAAAGATATAAAATTCTAATTAGAACGATGTATTTCTGTGCACTTTAGTGCGTGCATACTAATCCTCAATCAACACATTTAAAAGAAAAGAATAATAAATTAGGATAGGCATATTTTTTAAAAACAGGCTTTTAAAAAAAGCCTACAAGATGTGCCCTTAAGAAAAAGCTTTAAAAATGAATAAAATAAATGAAAGAGAAATAACTCTTTAGGCTATAAGACTAAATGAGCGGTTTTCAGAAGAGACAGGGGAAATCGGGGCTGAGTAAATTGAATAAAAGGGGTCAGATATACAGTGAAAGATAAAATGGGATCTTTAGTGGTGAGCTTAATGTAGCATATGCATATGTTGATTCACAAGGATGCATGCTTAAAACTTATATATTGTATGAATGCAATGGCATATCAATATATATTTTTAAACAAAGAAAGGGTTTATAGCTGAGACAACTGAAGTTCAGATGTCTCACATGGCATACTCAAGATCACACAGAGCAGGAGGCCTCTGGATGCAAATTGAAACTCCTGGTTCATTTTGCTAAACATATTGCAGGTTTCTAGAAATATTAGTTACTTTATTTTCCCCATGATTAGAACCTTCATTTAGAATATAGAGTAACTCTCATTACTGGGTGCAAGGATGCAATGACCACATGTCTTTGGAAAAGAGAATGCTTGTAAGGATGATGCTAAGTAAGGATTATGCATGAAATATTTGTTATGCAAAGTGTGCCCTTCATAGAACCCCCCTTCACCGCAACCCCCCAACTGTGTTCTCCTTCCAGGGCCTGCCAGTGTGCTTAATCACCAGGAGTGTCTCTGACCAGCCACCTTATAAGGGCTGCTTCTTGGATGGGCCTGTCAGAGCCTTTTGATGGCCATGAAATATTATTTTGGAGAGAGATTAGTGTCTTTTTGTTGTTGATCCTTAACTTTCATGACACCTGTTCCTCTGAAGGGTCTGCTTTCAGGCCTTGCGCATGGAAAGGTCTCACTCAACTTGCAGGAGTTTGCATATGGTTGCCAGGGTGTGAGCGTGCCATGTGCTGCTGTGCTTCCCAGCAATGCAGTGTGGTCTTTTTCTTCAGTCCGCATCCCTCACCCTCCAGAATCCTGCCGGGGCAGCTTCGCATGTGCCCATCAGTGGGGCTCAATCGTTAGTGGCTTGGGGATACATGCATCTTGCTTTCTCCTCTGTCTCTGAGCCTTGAATCTGATTTCTAAGTCATGTGCAGTTTGGCCTCATCCTGGGGCAGCCTCTTGACAAAGGTCTCTGTGTCCTGTGCTGTTTAGAAGTGTCTAGAAAAGTCCCCTGGGCAGCTTAACAGGTGGTCTGCTGAGAAGAGAAGAAACCTGTTTCCCAGAGACAAATTGCCCCTGCATCATCATCATCTTTGCTTTGGGGCTTCTTTTTTAAGAGAATATATAAGACAAGCATTCTCTTTTCCAAAGACATGTGGTCTTTTATCATGATGACGCAAAGGAAATTCACGGGGTATATACCCCTCCTCCCATCCTCAGATGGTAGCTTCTTGGTGCTGAATCCGAGTAAGACCTGGTCTTATACCTTCTTCTGGTCCCACCCATCCCTACCTTCTCACTCTCTGGGATCCTTTGATTTTTCTTATTCTTAGAGTATGGCAGCTTCTGAAAATATCTGGAAATCCAATGACCCTGAGCAGTCACAGTGACCACATCATGATTAACAATATCCAAGAGAGATGGACCAGGTCTAAGTTCTGGAAGAACTTCACATAACCACTAGCTAATACTGAACATTGGTTACATATCAGGCCAGAGGTCAGTAGTTTACAGGAGTTGTGTGATGTGATGTTCACAACATTCTACAGAATGGTCTCTTCTCTTATTCCCATTTTACAGATGAGACGATTGAGACTCTTGTAGATCAAATGAGTTGACTGAAGCCACTTGATTAGTGGCAAAGTCAAAAGTTGGTCTCCAGGGCTATTGGGTTTTGGAGGCCATACCCCTAACCACATGTTATATTTATCTAGTTCTGGTGCATGGAGGAACGATTGCCACTTTAAAGAAGAAAAAATTGTGTCTAGATATAAATAAAGCACAAACATAGGTGTGTTCCGCTCATGGACATGTTCCCTTTAAACTCCAAAGGACAAAAGTTGAGCCTTGTGACTCTGACAGGAAACAGAAGACAGGTTGTGGAGCTTGTTGGTCGTTCTAGGTATCTGGACAGCTGTTCTGCTATTTGGGATTCTGTGGTGGGGATCAGGGACACATGGGAAGGGTGAGGTCATTATTACAAAAACCGTTTCCTGAGAGCTCGACTTCAGGAAATGCTAGAGCATTAGAAACAGCAGTTGTGTGGGAGCGGTGGCAGAAGCATGACTCATGTTGGGCAATTGTGCCAATAGGTCACAAAGGATTTGGGGGAACACAGGGGATATTCATAAAAGATTGTGTTTGGGGGTGGTTTATTATGAAATGTTACATAGTTTGCCCAGAATTCTGGAATTTCGAGAAGAGTGACATTTAAGATTCTCTGTGGGAATCTTGCCACTTGAGTCATCCATTCATACTTCTGTTAATAAACAGCAGTTGTCCACCTACTAAGCGCAGAGTCTTGTGGGGTCCTTGCCTAGAATACTGCGGGTGTGGACGGGCAGCAGTGGCACAGGCCGCTTCCTTCATTCCTCTCTTCCTTTGCTGAAAACTTTGATGAAATGAGGGCTAGCCTTTAAAGAAAACATTTTGTCTCATTTTCCATCACAAATTATTTCCAAAAGCCTGCATTTCTAACACTTTGCGTTAGTTTTGCTAAATGCATTTACATTTTTAACCTCGAATTCCATCATATCAGACCTTCTAAAATCTCTTCTGCTCGAGTTACTTTTCTCTTGACAGCCTGCATATGCTATTGACAAACATGTGAGGACTCAGTGGTGGATCTGGTCTGCTAATTTCCATGTCTTCTGATCAAGAGGCTGTGATTATCAGGAGGACAGACAGCAACTGGACCTGACTTAGGTACCTTTTTTTGGTCGCTGTAGAATGAGATCATGTAGAGGGAATAGGATTATCATTTTATACGAAGTTTGACAAATACTAAATATAAGATAATGACGACTTGTGAAATCACCACTCAACCTAAGTACCAGAATAGTTTGGATAACTTGGCATCTCTCCATGTGTTCTCCTCGGAGGACCTGTCTGTCTTGCCTTCCCTACCAAAGGTAACCGCCTACCTTGAGATCTGCATTTATCAGAAAGAAGACAGACATTTCAGATCTGTCAATCTGTGTGTGAGGCTGAGTCTGAGGGAGAGCAGGCATATTCACAAAGAGGTAGCTCCATGTCCAGGGTTTATTTTGTCACTGCTGATAGATCTGTGGCTGCATTTGATTTATTTGGGACACAGCCGACACACAAATACAGTTCCTCCTGTGGATACTGCAGAGCACAGGGTAGGAGTAAGGGCATGAAGTTGGGTGGACCTCATGTCACCTCTCACCTCCAATGGCATCAATTGGCTGTCTGACTTCAAGCTAGTATCTTAACCTCTCTGAGCCTCTATTTCCTCATCTTTAAAATGGGAATAACACACAAAATGGAGATGTAGCTACAGCTCATAGCGGTGGTGAGAATGAAAGGAATAAATGCTTCATAGATACTATTCAATTAAAAGTCATTGACAAAGATGCAATTCTACTCAAAGGAAATACTCTAGAACTCTTTGGAATACTAAACAGTGCCCTAGCTATCACCAGACAAATAAACCAATTCTAAAATTGGCAATCGGTATTATTTCTCCTTTTGTTTTTGACTTTCTTTTTGTATGGCTCTTCACTCTTCACTCCTAGATCTTATTTACTTGTTAATATTCCATACAGGCCATCGACAGAAAAGTAACTCAAACAGTAAATCTTTTAAGAGGATGTAGTGTGATAGAATTCTAGGTTAAAAGTGTAAGTGCTTATAGTGAGCACTGATGCACATTAAATATAACCATAGGACTGATTTAATCACAGCACTGTTGGTTGCACCCGATTAACAAAATTTTGGTTGTTTAATGAATTCATTAATTTTTTTCAATTATTTCATTTTCAAAATGTGTAGGTACTAGTACATAAAAGTAAAAACGTTTAAAAAGAAAAATGATGCTTTCTTTTTCCCTTAATCTCCAACAGTTTTTCCTCCTAAGGAAAAATTTGTCTTTGAATAACATATATCAAATGCACACATGTACACTTACTAAGTTTTCAAGATTCTTTGCAAGATTCGACAAAGAAAGGATATTTGACAGCGAACTGCTGTGTAGAAATGACTGACAAATGATTATAGGGCTTTTTAAATTAAATTAAGTGAATTCATTCAATAAAATATTCAGCAAATAGTTATTGCATAGGTACTATGAAGTAAGTGTATGTTTAGAAGGTAAGTCATAAATGCCAGGAGACATGAAACTGATGAGACATTTTTCTTTTCTGTGAGCTAGTTTTTAAGTTGGATTTTAATCACAAAGCATGTTGAAGAACTATGCATTTGATTACCAATTTATAATAGAAATTTAGGCACAGACAAGACATTTTCTTAATCGATCAAGAAGATACTGTAAGTGGCATTAAAATATAGTATGTGTCTGCTGTGAGTTCTAGGAAATTTATATAGGCTATCTCACTTATTCCTTTGTCTCAGACATAAGTGCTCATATCATTGTCTCATGGGTGAAGACACTGGGGTTCAGAAAGATTGTGGGCTTTGTTCTATGTTTCAAACTAGAAGAGATGTCATCAGTATAAAGCAACCTTAAAATCTTATTCTTAATTCTTAACTTTCTCTTATTAGACACTTTCCCTTTCAAATCTGTAAGAAAACAAAGACGACTATTTTAATATCTGTTAAATGTTGATTTGGAAGTTCCGGTCACACCAAAAGTTATTTAAACAATCAGAAGAGTTAGTATTTGAAAACAAAATTAAAATGTCATTTTTGGATACTGTAATTGTATATCTTTAAACTAAAAGGAATAGTCTTTTTTTTAAAAAAAAGGTACAGACATCAATAAAGTAGAAAGATGAAGGCAAAATAAAATATATGCAAGCGACGAGGAGTCCTTTATTCTATGTCAGAATCATAAACTGAATGTGAATTATTTAGAATAAGTATTATTATAAGGGAGTTAGTGTATTATTTAATATAAAATAAGGTGTAAAATTTACTGTCTGTATTAGAAAAGACAAATGGGGAGGAGTACTTTTGTCCTTGAAGGTAATGATAAATCAAAAGGCTTCCATTTCATTCAATCCAGTTGTAGACTGGACATACTCCAACTTGAAATCTTAATAGGATTTTTGATTTTACCAATGGTTATAATTTGTATTGACAAAAATAATATTTGTTGAGTACTTGCTATGTGATAGGTTTGTTTATAAGTGTTTTACATAGATGCCTCATTCCCACAAATAAGAGAAGCCCTTTATTATCCCCTTTTATAAATAAGGAAGCTGTGACTGAGGGAGATTAACTTGCAAAAGTTCATGCAGTAACTACTACATTGCTGAGCCAGCGTTCTCATCTAGACTGTCTGGCTCCGGTGTGCCTGCACCTAACATTACCATGCTTGACTATGAACATGGACTAGTATTTTGCAAAGTGAAACATTAAAGGGGAATGATGCCTTCTCAAATATGCATGTAGATCAATAGAATAGCATCATCCAGAAGTAAGAATTTTGTCTAAAAGGATATAATAGACAGCAAGACTTAAAAGAACAGTGAAGGAAAACATACACCTTAGTTAGAAAACATAGCTAGCATTTTTTGGAAAAAAAAATCCCAATTTCATACTACATGATCAAAATAAATTTTAAATGATTGAATGAAAGATTAAAGAAACAGCAGAAAAATATTAGATATTGCCTCTCAGATGCCTGGAAAAACCATCATCATCATCATCATCATCATTATTATTGTTATGACTTATTATTTTTACCTTGAAGTGACAGAATAAATCACAAAGGAAAAGATGGATAGATTTGGCTACATAAAAGATTGTAGACATAAAGGAAAATAACTGGGGTCATCAGATGGGAAAGGATCTCATCAGACCTGACAGAGGCTGTCATCTGTGGTGGGTGCCCTCCAGGAGACGTGAAGGCGGGGGACCCATTCCTTCCAGGAGCAGGGACAGACCAGCTTCTAGGTGGGAGCAGAGCAGGTGTTGTGGTGTTGTGGGGCCCTCCAGGGCCTGACAGTTGCACCAGACCCAGGCACAGGGAGAAGAGTGTTCACTGGATGCCTTGATGAAATTACAGGGAGAGAAGGAATGGTCCTACAGGGTAAGGCAGAATGTGGCCACCCAGGAATTTTATATGGTCCTGTGTGTGTGTGTGTGTGTGTGTGTGTGTGTGTATGTGTGTGTGTGTGTGTGTTGTATATGCGTATATTTCTTTTTTTTTTTTTAATGCAGACACTGGAAAAATTCTCTCCATCACTCATCATCAGAGAAATGCAAATAAAAACTACTCCAGTTAGAATAGCCTATATAAAAAAGATTGGAAAAAGCAGGTGTGGGAGAAGGTGTGAAGAAAAAGGAGCCCTCCTACACTGTTGGTGGGAATGTAAATTGTAACCTCTTTGGAAAACAGTTTGGAGATTCCTCAAGCAAATAAAGATGGATCTACCATTTGATCCAGCAATCCCTGTCCTATGTATAGACCCACAAGATACAAGATCTCTAATCAGGAAAAACATCTATACCCCTATGTTCATAGCAGCACAATTCACTACAGCTAAGACATGGAGGCAACCTAGATGTCCTTCAACAGATGATTAGATCAAGAAACAACGGTTTATATACTCAACGGAATTCTATGCTGCTATTAAAAAAAAAAAAAAAGGAAAAAAAATGCAATTGTGCCCTTTGCTACATTCTGGATGAAGCTGGATGGGACCATGTTGAGTGAAAAAGTCAGAAAGATAAAGAGAAATACAGGATGGTTTCACTTTTATGTGGAATATAATGAAATGAAGTAAATGAACGTACAAATTCTAACAAAAATAACAAGACTCGGGACTGATTATGGCGGGTACGGAGGAATAGGGGGAAAGGTGATGGTAAGGGACACTAGAACTCTGGTTGTGGATGTGGTGTGAAATATAGACTGAGATCCAATTTCAATATCCTAAATGGAATTTAGCATTGGGAATTCTTTTTTTCCTAGGAGGATCCTCTCTACTCCTTTAGGGATGAAGGAAAACTTGAGAGAGGATACAACCTGAATATGAAAAGAATTATAAGAACTTGCCCTAGAATATGAGCCTCAAGGACAAGATAAACTATTTCTACAGTCAAAAAGGAAGATGGAGAGAGTCTTTCAAAGACCCACTGGAAAAAATGGAAGTCTGTAAGCAGGAAAAACAGGATCCAATGGCAGGTGATTTTTTTCTTAGCTGTGAATAAATTCTTTATGTGTGGTGAATGGGCTTGTGATTTCTGAGGACAGTCATCCCAGGACTCAGGAGGTCACACGGGAACTTGAAGCTCTGAGGCATCTCATGAGTCTTCACATAAAGTACTCATGTAATACCTGAAAATAAGACATGAATAAGTAATCCACACCCTGCAACAATAACCTGCAAAGAAACATAAATGGTGATCACCTTTGCAAGTAATCAAGAACATGAGGCTGGAACAACTCTTGGGAAAATGCCTAGTAAATTGCCCTCTTTCCATTATATCTAAGCTGCACACTGGTAGAGAATTTTGTGTTTCATTCAGTACTCTCCTATACCCAGAAGAAGGGTTGGCCAAAGTAAATACTTAATAAATATTTGCAGCTAGTTGTCCCATTTGGGATAAAAGTTTGATAACTCATACGTTGCTGATGGCATGTTAAATTGATTCAACACTTTGGGAAAACAAGAAACAGGAATATTACTACAAATTTTCACATCTTTTGAGCCCATTAGTGCACCCTTAGGAATTTATTCTAAGACTATAATGTCGTGTGCCCTGGGGAAAGAGCATCACCAAGGAAACCCAGGCCACATATTCCTGGGTTAGAGTCCTGAGGCTGGGGGGAAAACAACCAGTGTGAACAACAAAATAGAAATAAAAATAAAAACATTGATACTTTGCCTCCTCTCTCTACCTGCTTGCCTACTACTCACCTTCATTCTTGCCTGCACCTTTCCTCAAAAAAAATGACAAACTGTATCTATTATATCAATAAAATATTATTTGTCCATTTAGAATGATAAGTAAGAAGACCGTAGAAGTGTGGAAGCAGATTTTCTGTAATATTAATGAATACAGAAGAATATATTGGGGGCCATCCGGTTGCCTCTAATACCCTCTATTGAAGCTCATCTCCGTGTTGCTGAGAGTTTTGCTGCTGTCTGTGTGGACCCTGTAGACACCTGATAAAGTCTCCGGGGTCACCAGGATGCTGCATACCCACTATCAAGTGTGACACTAGGTGTCCAAATCAGTGCAACCCTGCAGCACTTTTTGATCCAGAGAATGTGTCAGCCTCTAAGTGAGAATTTTCTAGCCTTCACAGGTCCTTATCAACTCTGCCCCAGTGGGTCTGCACCTAGCCTGTATTCATGCCCAGACGCATCTGAATCCGACAGTGACAAGACCTACTTGGGGGCAAATTGGGACCCCCTGATATGAAAGAAATGTTTTTGTTAAGTAGTGAGAAGTGACATGTGCTTTGACTTTAACAATGGTTTTTTTTTTTTTTTTTTTTTTTAATTTTATACTTACCTTTTAATGTGAAATACAGAAAAATGAAAAAAATCGCAGATAGCTTTTCATTTTTTGACCATTCTGGAGTTGTGATTTTGTGCTTTGTTCTTGTAACTTTTAAGGATGAGATTTGCTAATGCTAAAAACAAGATTCAGCTGAGTAAATTTTATAGAGGTTATTGACTTTATTCAGTGATTCAGAAATTGGATAGCATCCGGTCCAGAAGACAGGAAGGCGCTCTGAGGAGCTATACAAGATGAAAGATTTTTATAGGCAGAAAGGAGTTGGGAATAAGAGGTTGATAAGGTAACAAAAGAACGTTGGTTATTGCAAAGTTACTTTTCTTTAGGGAATGATATGGGTGTAGGAGGAAGAGGACCTAACTAGTTCTTATGATATGATTCACGATTGACTGATTCAAAATTCCATTTCTGGGCAAGTGGAAACTGTAAATAAGTCTCAGTTTGGTAACGTGGAACTCAGCATAAGTGAATGCATTTTGGGCCTCTTGTATTGTTTATAACACTAATATAAAACATGTTTGAAACCATCCAGAATACATAAAAAACATTTTATAATCTTCCTTCTCCCTTTCAAATTCATTTTTGCTTCTCTGAAAAGCAGATGCTAATAGTTTAGTGTATGACCCTCCTCACAATTTTTTTTCTACATGTTTATACAAATAAACTTAAATGCATGTTCTCATTTATGAGGAGCCCATGTGTATTAATGGAATCATCTTACACATAAATTTTCACTTATCAATGCATCTAGATATCTCTTCAGGTGAACTAATATAGATCCCACCTATTACATTTATAGCAGCATAATGTTTTATATATACATACATGGTATAAATATCTCATAGGCAATTCAATTATTTTCCTATTTTTGGACAATTTACCTGCATTTTATAATTTATTTTAAAATTCTATTAAGATTCTTATATATAATGCAAATATTACAAATAGAGAAATATATAGACACATCTATATATATATATATATATATATATGTTTACACATAACCACATAAAATATTGGTCCTTTGAGTTCTCTCAAATATAATTTTGACATTGCTTCATCATGTGTTTTACATTTTAATATAAAGTGCTGTCAATTTCCTAAAATGAGAGGGCAACTTATGACTATCAGTTGTATACTGAGTGGACACATTAATTTTCCCACCTCTTCACTGAGACTGAACGTGTCAAATTTTGTCAATTTGATGGGGAGTTAAAGAAAATCTTATTTTAATTGGCATTTCCTCAGCTGTTTGGTTGTTTACTGTTTATTTTGCTTTGAATTTTTCTTTCTGGTAACATTGTTTGTATATTTGCCTATTGGGATGTTATCCCTCTGCTTATCAATTTGTAGGAGCTTTTAATAATAGGCATTCCTGTCTGTGATATAGAGGAGGAAAAAATTATTTTCCCTCTACCCATGCTAGGTTAATTGACTGAAACCCTGTAAATTAACCTAATAAAGGAGAGGTCAACAAGAAAATTAAACAGGTATTTATTAACACATGCATCATACATACACTTGGGAGTACTCAGTGATGTGTAACTCAAAGGAGGTGGTAAGAAGTTGACCTTATACAGCATCTGAACAAAAGAACAATATTTTTCCAGAAATGTTAAGACAAAGGAAAAGGACTTTGAGTTCCAAGGGTGGCGAATTGTGAGAAAGTTCATATATGTCATATATGGGGGGAAATAATGGAAGACAGGGCTATTTAGTAAAGTTTGCTATGTAGATTTCTCTGATGCTGTCTGTAGACTGACAAGGTCTATGGTGTCTCTGATGATGAACTCTGTCCTTCCTGGTAGAGAGGGAACAAGTGACACTATTACAAATTTATGTTCTGCTTTTAGACAAATAAGGGAGGGCAGAGAATTTATATCGTCTCAATCAACTTCAGCTGAAAATAATCTTTATGCCAAAGTGGCTTATTTTATTTTTCTTTCAGTTTTTTTAACTGTATTTAATCTTGTCATTTGTCATGAAAAAAATTCTGTGTGTAATTAAGTATATCTTTATCTTTATGATTTCTGGGTGTCCTATTTTGTTCATAGGAAGAACTTCCTTCCCTAGATTAAAAGTTGATTTCTAAAGTTTCCTTTTTTTTTCTCTTTATTTCTTGTATGTGTTTTATGTAGGGAGAGAGGAGAGAGAGCGAACGAATATGTGACAACTGTTGTCGCTAACAGCGAATATAGATGAGGGCTACATAGGTGTTTATTGAGCGATATTTTTAAATTAGTTGAAGGTTTGAAAATCATCAAAAGCAAGTATTAGAAAAAGTAACTTCACCAACAGTACCTGAAAGCATGCATTTGTAAATAATCACAACACTAAAATTCTAATTGTCTTGAAAAAACTGATTTGGTAAAAGTAGTTTATACAATTTTGTTTTTATTTCTTTAGTTATAAATGTGAATGCTTTCATATGTTTGCAAGATATTCTATTTCTCCTTTTCTGAATGGTCTTTGTCTTTGTATAATAGTTTTATTTCTTAAGAGTCTTTTACATATAGGTATGTTCATACTTTGTAGACTATAAAGATATGACATCATAATGTGTGCCACCAGAATTTCATATAAGGAGAGTGCTGAAAACCAAAGGAAAACAGTATGAATTGGAGAAGATGGAAAAGTCCTACATAAGCACATATGAGATTTTTTTACATTATCTCACATGAGCATAAATCAATTCTGTCTTACCAAAAAGCTGATTGCAAAAAAAAAAAAGCATGTAATTTAAAATGTGAAAACAAAAGTCATTAATTATTGGTTTACCTTGGGATTGAAAATAACTTTCTGTAAGTACAACGGAAAGAAGAATAAATAAAAAGCTGGCAATAGAGTTGATTACATATAAATTGAAAAAAAAAAGTAAAGAAATCAAAACACCAAACATCCTCACAAAACCCAAAGATTTAAAATCTTTACTATAAAGAGAACTATTGAAATAATAATGTCATAAGAGAGAAAAATCAATTAAACAATGGGAAGTAGATTATTTAATTCTTGAAGGAAGAAATTCAAATGCCTTAAAAGCATATGGTCTTTTGGTTGAGTGAGATTCAGTCTGGGTTAATGATGACCCAGAAATGTGACAATGCTGCATTTGGAAATGTTAATGTAGTATTCAATTTTCTGTTAGCAAAAGCACAGCAGGAAAGGGAGGCAGATCATCCAGTAATACTTGGCCTTTGTCAGGCCGCCTTGTTCCCGGTAGTCATGTAATCAATGTGCGGTCCCACCCTTTAAAATTCGGTGGAGAATCTAGAGGGCGGGGGTCTCCCCTAAAGCAGTACTCAACTGATTACAGAGAAAGTCAAACCAACTGGGGAAGATTATGAGGATTGTATTTATTTAGTCTAGAGAGGAAAAAGCTAAAGAACAAATAGTTACCTTTAATTATACAAGTCTATGAAAAAAATGATTATGCTAAGGAAAGCTAAATTATTCTCTTTTAGATAGACAGTAAACTAAGAGGAATATGGTTAAATTGTACCAAGAGACTCTAACATTAGACCTTGCAAAACTTCAGGACAGACTAAGAAACAAAAGAACCTCTGTCTTTGTATATCTTTCTGAACAATTTAGCTAACTGCCTATCTTGTGGCTTATAGAATAGCAGGTGACTGGGTCCTTGATTAGAATTACAGGTTTATAGAATCTTAGAACTGAAAAAATAGCCTCAGTAAATGAAAGTTTCATAGATTTCTGTGGACACCCCACTCACCAAAAGTATAGGCAATGAAAAGTATCAGATATGAAGTCTTGAAGGTTTTGTCATGATCGAATGATAGGAGATTTTTACAGCATCTGCCTGGATAATGCAAACAGATTTTGGGTATCTGGTATGAAAAAAGCAAACTGAAAATTGGAGTAATATAGTACTGTGATTCTTAGACTTTTTTCAGGTTTTTGATAAAAACTAGCCCTTTGTTCTAAGAAAAATGCAAATAGTTGTAAGGACCTATCAGTGGTAACCAGATCTTGAAATAGAGCAGCCAAAATGAAAGTGGTGCTGTACAGTGATTAAGATCACAGAAGCTGATGGCGTGCCCCGCTGGCGTAGCGATTTGGTTGGGTGCCTTCGGTCAGTGGAGTCCACGGACATCCCAAGGATCCCAGTTTACGTTGCAGGGCTGGGAGGAATAGCCAAGATAAACAAAATAAAATACAGTGTTCCTTCCTCGTCTTAAAATCAATACATCAATCACACAAGTTGAACTTGTTATATTTATATCTATATCAAAATCTTTCCCTTTCATTTGCTAACCTTGCAAGTTAGTATCTCCAGTTCAGTTTCCTCATTTCTAAAAGAGGGACAACTTAACTTCTGCATGAATTGTTTTGGTGAAACTCGAGTAATAAATGTAAAATAAAAAAAATTAAAGGTAAACGGCCTGTTAAGTAGCAGGTTCTATAGAAAAGTATTCTCCAGTGTCAAGATAAAATATATGGTAGGAGTTTGGCAGTAAATAATAATTGATGCAGAATAGAATACAGCATTTAATAATCCTTAGTACTGCATTGAGTATTTTTTCTTACTCAATTTTAATTAATTTTTGTTAATAGTTTTGCTGTATAGGTTTATATATGGAGAGTATTGTGGACCACTTGTGTACTGCTAGTGACCTATAATATTTCTTATTGTGGATCATGGTCAAAAAGTTTGTAGTCATGATAATTTATTGTTTTTTGCTGTTTTAATTTTATCAGTTCATTTGTTTTCTGTAGGACTACAATATGCATCCTCACTTCACCACTGTCTACTTTTAAATGACACAGCATCATAAATGAGGCAACATACCTACAGGAGTACATCTCCACACTCCCTCTCCAGCCTCTGGTGCCATGATCCTCCTACGTTGTACTTCCACATGTGTTATTAACCCTCTAGCACACTTCTCTTGTTTTTGCTTGAAATAGTTAAATATGCACCAATTTTTTTTTTTTTAAAGAAAAAGAAAACTTAAGCATTTATGTTTCGAGTGTGCTTCAGTGTTTCCTGGAGATCCGAGACTTTATTTTATACCATTCTCCCTCAACCTAAACAGTGTCCTTTAACTTTCTCTGTAATGTGGATCTGCTTGGCAGTAATCTATCTCAGCCTTGAAAATCCAAAATGATCTACTTCTTATTCTCTTTGCAGGTTATGATACTCCATTCTTAAAATTTCCCTTTCTCGGCACGTCAAGATGCTATTCCAATGCCATCTGACCTACTTTGCCTTTGATAAAAACTCATTAAAACTATCATCTTTGACTTGGCATATATCATCTTATTTAAGATAAGCCTATGATGTAGATTTTTATTATTCCATTTTATACATGAGAAGACAGAAGCTACGAAATCTGTTTAAGTTTATATATACACAAGTGTCAGAGTCAAGATTCAAATGTATCTTTTATGCCCAAATGCTGTGTGCTTAATATTTGATCCTGTTTAGTTTTATTGTTACTGATATTGCTTTGTTTGGAAAATAATGCTATCCAAAACTTTTGAATTTTGCTCTCATTATGCTTTTTTCTTTTTAGTTACCTTACCCTTCTTGATAATTCCAATTTTTAACTTTCCTAAATTAAGGAAATGTGACTCAAACTTACATTATGACTTTTTATATATTCTACTATATTCATTTTAAAGTTTGTTTTAGAAATATTCATTATATTGTACTCTCCTGATTTCTTTTGAAATAAGTATCTAATGTCATAAATTATGTTCTTTTCTTGGCCTGCAAAAGAAATCAAAACAAACAAAAAAAAGAAATGGTAAAGTAAACTAGACCTTTTGTGGTGGGTACAGTGTGACATGCACGCAGACTGAGTTGTGAATTCAATATCTTAAAAAGCATATAGTAATGTGAAATAATAAAACATATAGTATATAGGATATAAACATATATATAATTATATTATAATGAATATTCATATATCCACATCTTATTCAATTTTACTATTTTGAAATACATGCAAATTTTAAGAAAGCATTAAATAAATCATTTTGAAAAAGTATTGCTATCTTTGTATGACTGTCTTTTCTTCACACACTGCAAATAAAATTTTGCTTTATCCTTGATTTTCAGCAATTTGACTAGGATGGACCTCAGTGTTGTCTGCTTGTGTTTATTTTGCTTGAGACTCATTTAATTCTTTGGTCGTGGAGTGGATTTTTCTAATCAAATCTAAACGTTATGTGGTCTTTCTCTCTTTGAACATCTCTCTTTCTCCTCTTCCTCTGAGACTTCAGCTGCATGTGTGTGAGATCATGTGATTCAATTCCTGAGGTCACTGGTAAACCTTCTGTTCCTTTTTCCTTTCAATCACTTTCCTCTGCAATTCAGATTGGAAAATCTCTACTGACCTGTCTTCAGCTCTGCTAATGTCTTCTTATGAAGCGTGCAATTTACTTGTACTGGTTTCAATCCACTGAGAAGCAGAGACAAAGATGGTATTAGACTTCCAAAAGATAACGGCAATAAGAGGACAGGGGGATTAAATAGGAAAATTTAGACTTGTGCATTGGTCTAAAAAAGTTTTGTCAGGCTGACTGGAATTTTTCAATCCAAAATTACCCTTGGGATAAGTTTAACAACTCACAGGAATGGGCCTGCATTAGTATTCCATCATGATTGATTGTTGACTGGGATCTGCCTATAGGAAGCTTGGCCTGGTGGGACTGCTATAACAGATTAGAGAAACAGTAACTGGGCTATTAGTCAATTTTGATCTCCACAGCAGGAGACATAGAGAGCACATATTAATGATTATTTAATTGCTTTCAGCTCATTTAATATTTTTAATTTTAGAGATTGTGTTTTTAGTCTTAAAACTTTTCTTTTTTTTTTGATCTCTACTTGTTTCCTAAAGCTCTACCCCTTCATCCATTACGTACATCTTTTCTGCAAATTCTGTAGTATATTAATAGCTGTTGTTTTCAAATCTTTGTTAATTCTAGCAGTTGGATCATCTATTGGTCTGATTCTCTAGACTGTATTTTCTCTTAAATAAGACCATATTTCCTGTTTCACTGAATAGCTCATAATTTATTATTTTCTAGATGCTGTGTTTAAAAGAATAGTAGAAATTGAAGTACATTAATCTTTGTTTTGTTTATTATTCAGAGTGACTAAGTTCTTTCTTCTGTCTTTTGGTTAGGGCAAATGAGTAATAATTCACCTCTCTTTTAAAGGGGATGTTGCGTTACTATGGGAGCATAGCTTTAGTTAGATTGAATTCACCTATGATTAATCACCCTCCCAACTTGCTTCAAAGACTTTTTGACCTTGTCATTACTTGAGCTAGTAGAAAAGTTAGGCTGTAGTTTCACTTTTGAATCAAAATCTGCTAGGTGTTGGGAATTTGAGCATCAAGAGAATGTGATAGACTATGTAATTATATTCTTTTTTTTCGAGCCTCTAATCCACTGTCTCCTTCTCACTATAATTTGGGGGTTGGAGAAGAGGACATAACTGTCATGCTGAACAATTAGTTTTTCATCTGGAACTCTATCAGATAATAGTCTTACCTGCCAGGCTTTACTGTTGAATAGTATCTGGCTGATTTATTCTTCTTTACTCAAAACCCTCCAGACTACAACAGCATAACTTCTCCATTCACCTCTATCCAGACCAGGTATTCACCCCCAGGTGTGGGAACATACATACTCTCCACTTCTCTTAGAGAGGATCGATTATCTTTGAAGCTCAATTTATCAGGCCTCCTTGCATCTGCTAGTCTTTTCTAATCTCACAGAGGTTGATTTTTATTTTGTCTGGATTTTTCTTGTTACCATAGGTGTAAATGTATTTGTGTTTTTTTTGTCATCTTGTTCTCTGATCTCAATTTAAAATATTGTGTTTTGTGTTAAATCTTCAACTTTTGCTTAAAATTACTGTATTTTATTAGCCCATGTAGGAACTATTTTTAGCAGGTTTCAAGGATATTCTTCGGAAATTTCTTTTTGATTCTTAAGAAAAATTAATATTACAACATCTATAATAGAGCAAACAACAAAAACAATCATTAAATTAGGAGTCACTTATGATTTCCTCATAGTAATTTCCTAGAACAGAAATTGCTAAGTCAAGATCATGCATATTCTAAAATATTGGTAATTATATTACCAACATGCTCTCAGAAAATTTGTGCTGTTATATACTTTGACCAGCATTAGAAAAGGTACCTTTTCTTCAAAGTATACCCACTTTCAAAAAAATTAATTCTTAAGATAGGTTTATCGTTTAAGGCATGTCCTGGTAGAGTAGTAGTTAGGTCAATCTCTTCCAAAGGAGCGTAGGTCATGTACTCCTGGGTTCAAGTGCTGGGTCTGGAGCGGGGGATGAAACCAGTGACAACTAAATTTTAAAAAATGCTTCCTGCTCATCTCTCCTCCTGTTTGCCAGATTACTCATCTTCATTCCTGCCTGTATCTTTCCTCTAAAAAAAAGTTTATAGTTTAAAAGCATTATTCTTTTGTATACATTTTATAATCAGTGAGTCTGCAAATTTAGTCCACAAGCTCCTCTGTGAATATATTGTTTTTTTCACTCTAATTTCAACTTCCATTCTTCCCCGGTCTCATGACACTGAATCACCTGGGTTAAATTTCAGTTTCTCAATGGATTAAGTCCTTTCCTGCCTTAAAAATGTAACCCTTGCTCTTTGTTCTGCCTAGAATGCTTCATCCCAAGTCTTTGCGTAGCTGGTTCTTTGTTATTACTCCAGTGCTATACACTACCTCTCATGAGTGCTTCCTGGAATTTCTATTCTAAACTTGGCTTGATTTCTATTCTAAACTTTTTTTTAATGCTACTGATAAAATTTTGAAATTATTCTCCTCAGCTATTCATCTACCTGTTTATTACCTAATATGCTCTCTGAGAGAAAAAAAAAAATCTAGTCTAGTTCTTTCATTGTTATACCTTTAAATTTAGATGAGTACCTGACACATGATAGACATAAAAAATATGTCGAAAAAAATGTTGAACAAATGCTTTTATGGTTTTGACTACTTATAGTCTTTGAAGTATGCTGTGCAGTGAACTCTTCCCACCCTCAAATTCATACATTGAATGTTTACCCCCCAACATGATAGTATTTGGAGATGAGCTCTTTGAAAGACAATGAAGTTTAGATTAGCTCATGAGGGTGGGGTCCTCCTGATGGGATTAGTGCTCTTATAAGAAAAGGAGAAGATAACAGAGTGTGCTGTCTCTCTTTCTTCTCTTTCCCCCCTCCTTCTCCTCCCTCTTTCTATCTCCTCCTTCCACCCCAACTCAGGCTATAGGGAGAAAGTGGCTGCCTACATTCAAGAACAGAGCTTTCATAGAAACAAGCCCTGATGTCACCCTGTTGTACTTTAGCTTCCAGAACTGTGAGATCTTAAATTTCTCTTGTGCAAGCCACTCAGTCTATGGTGTTTTGTTATGACTGAGCAGACTATGACAAGGAGCATATAAGCACATAACACATATGTTTTCCATTTGTTGATATCAGGATTTTCATTTTTTTGTTTCCTGCAGGTTACAATTTACTCTTCTAATTTATCAGTGGAAGTTTTACAGAACTGCTAGCAAAGTTTATCCCAGAGTCACACTCTCCTCTGAATTTTTCTCCAGGAAAAGAAATCCTATTGCTCTTTGCTATGAAATGATAGCAGAAGACTTACAAGTCTAATTATCTAGTGTTGAGCTAGAAGCTATTTAGTATTGATATAATAATACTTATAAATATTTGACACCTAGCCAGAAGTAAGGCTGTGAAGTCAACATGTCTGATTGTTTTGGAGTGTTGTAAAAGATTTCCTTTCAGTATAGTTTTTCCAGTTGTTCATTCCCAATAGTTCCTAGTGATCTGAAGGGAAGATCTTTCTCCCCTGTGTGTATCTTAAATGTTGAGTAACCTTTAAACATATATAATTTATGCTTTGCTATGATTCTTCCTTCCCAGAATGCCTTTTTTCTCTTTTTCTACAACAAACTCCACCAAAACCTACCTTATATTTCATCTCTTTGAGAATCCTTTCCAAAATCATTTAGAGTGCAAGTGAGTAAACTTTTTCTGTAAAGGCCTGGAAAGAAAGTATTTTAGATTTTGTGGGCTAGTCTGTCATTATCACTCAAGTCAACTAGTGTAGCATGAAAGCTGCAGATGCCAAGGCCTTCTTAGATGTTCTTGCTTTCTTGCAGGTTCCAAGGTCACTACATGAATAAAATGTAAATGAATGAACATAGCTATCTATGTTGCCATAAAATTTAATTTACCAAAACAGGCCAGATTGTAGTTTGCTGACACTTCTCCCCAAGAAATAGTAGACCCAAATAATTGTGCATGTCAATTGCAAAGTGGTTGTTGTTCATTGGAAAATACCCATTGTTCCTAGCACATATGTTAGGGATACAATAATTCATTTCAGAATAAGTTAAAAACAAAGGAAGAAAGAGAAGAAAACATGAGATAACTAAGGAAATGGAGAGATGGAAAAAAAAAAAACCAAACCTGTTTATGAGAAAGAAAATAATGTTAAACTCTATAACAGATAAACCCCACATCTCAGTGTCTTAATACAATAAAAATTTATTTTTGTTTATATCATAGTTCATTGTGAAAGGGCAGGATCAGGGACAGCAGACGCTAATCCACTGAATCATTCAGGGCTCACGTTTTTCTGTTTAATGGTTTCACCATCTACTTTAGGTCTTCAGAGTCCTTACTATTCTGCTAGGGAAAGAGAGCAGGGATCATGGGTAGGAGGTTCTAATGGCCCAGAACTGGAAATGGCACCCATCACTTTTTCCTATGTTCCGTTGGCAAGCTCTCAAACTGAAGTACTGCCCAACTACCAGGGAGGTTAAAAAATGTATTTTGAACGTTGTAGCTGGGAACAAGAGGTGAGGATATTGTGACTATTGATGAGTACTGGTAGCCTGGGTTGCGTTTAACGAAGGCAATGAGGAAATAAAAGCAGTTTATATGAAAAAGCAGTAAGGAGACCCTTCCCAGAGGGAAGAAGCAGCATTTTCAACAATGGAATCCAGGTTAATTTTCTCAGTAGCAGCTTTTAGCACTTGTAAGTGCTGTCATTGTGCAAATACACAAACTATTTCAGATAAGTAAAATTGTGTGTGGTTGTGGGAAAATAAAAACCCCGCAAAGTTATGGCGGCCATAATCCAAGGTCTACTCCAACACTGTGGCAAGTGTATGGGAACATACTTGCCCTTATTCTGGGTGAGGTTACAGGCATTAAGCTTGGTTATTTAAAAATCCAAGGTACAATTATCAGTCTCTAAAAACAATTTTCTCCTAATTTAATCTTAATCACATTGAGTCTCAGTAACTGCAATTATGTCCTTCCCTGGACATTTCTCAGAGTTATGAAGAGTGTTTTCTTATCAGAATTGGTGGGAACTAATGATAGGGAGAGGAAGGTAGAGGTTTTGTATATAAGAGAGCACTTTATAAAGTACTGCATGAAGAAAGGCATCGATAATGCCCTAACGTCTGCTTGTTATGACCATTATGATTATCATTATTTTGGTTTATTTACTGCTGTTGAACTGCTCATGCTGTTGAAATACCAGTAATGGTAACTGCTTCAAGGAGATTAATCCATGAGACTTTTTATTTATTAAAGGATTACAGGGAAACGGTTTTCCTGGTGATGCAAACAAAGGATATAGGTCCTTTCCAAAGTGCTTTCTTTAAAAATCTGGTTTCAAACTGGGCTTTCCAATAGAGTAGAAATGTGGAGATGCTGAAATTTAGCATTTCTTCTTGGACTTGAATTCCCGTTGTCCTTTTAATGGTTTGTGGCACAAAAGAAAAATATCTGGAATTAGATTCAGGCTTTTAAACTGAGATAGCTTGAAGAAAGCCACCAAAAACGTTGGAAGGAAACCATTACTCTTACTTACATTTACAAAAGCACAAGGCATTTCCATAGAAGCCACAGTACCTTATATAAGGCCTCCATTTGTCTGTGACAGTGTTGGAAGCGCTAGCTCTGGATTCCCTCACCATCTCCAGCAAAGGTGCCTGCATTTCACAGTTGCTGTCATGAATGTGGCTCCCTTGGCAGGGTATGTGATCCTTCTCACTGACATCGAGCTTGGCTATATTTAGTTTAGCAACCATGCTTAGCACTTGAGTAGAATATGTGTTATGACTTCTGACTTCGCTCCTGTCTTTCCTCTTACAATATGAGTTGACACACGGTTGATACTGAGGAATGAATAGAATGCAGGTGTAATGCAGGTGGGTGAAGGGTATATACTTATTTTCACGATTATTAACTTTCCATTTTATGCATTCAAGAGAGTTGCCTGTGTGTCTAAGAATGTAATATTTACCATTACAAAGAATCAGAAGGACATTCTTATTTATGTGTACTATCAAATTATGGTTGGAGTAACCAAAGACATGAAAAATCACCATTAAATAGCTAGCTGAGATTTGACTTCACTTTGGAAAGTAAAAATCCCAGGAAGAATTCTAAGGAAAGTGTGTACTACTTTAACTGGGCACTTGAAAACAAAGCAATTTCTCAATTGATGATAGCCATTAGTAATCATTTTAGTTACTATTGATTGAATGTTCACCCCGTGCTAAGCATTATTCTAATAACTATTATTAAAACTCTAGAAGGGAGGCACAATGATTTCTATTAACTAAGGCACAGGGACTTTATGGATCCTATCTAGGTTCACAAAGTAAGTTCACAGCCAGAATTTAATTCCAGCCAGACTAGCTCCAGGACCCCATCTAACCTTTCATGTAGTCTACTGCTCACATACATGACATGGAGGTCCGCTTTCCTATAGCTTTTCTTTTCCTGATTTTTCAGGTGCAGAGAAAGAGGCAACCACCCCTTGTGATGCCCACAGCCTTTTCCTCTCGTTTTGACAGCAGCTTTAGCATCAAGTGCAGAGAGCAATCTACTGAGGAGGCTCTGATGTCTGGAGACCATAGTGAGGCAGAACCTTTGGAAAGAAACTCTGGGGTAATGGAGGAAGGGAGGAGTGAAAGCTTTCTCAGGAGACTTTATTGAGAATAACTAAACAAGTAACCTCACCTTTTTTCTTCCCCAACATGTGTGTGTGTGTGGAGCACATATTTGAATTTTCATATTTCAAGCATTCATAAATCAAGATAATTAATGGTGACTGCATTGAGAAGATAAAAATCATTACAATCTCAAGTTATCTGTCCTTTGTACATAGAGAAGAAGAGAAGTCAGGCTCATTCCAATTCTTACCAGTTCTTACCATGGATAATCAATTTTTTTTTCAGTATTTTAAAGAAGCTGATTACTGTTTTACCCAAGTGATTTGATTGGAAATAGATGGTTGCCCTTTGAAGACACACATCAGTTTTTTTAATGTAGGAGGAAATTAATAGGAGTTGAGTCTGAAGAAAAAAAAACAGGTGATTAAAAAAGTGATAAGGTTTTGGTGAAACACAGGTGTGGCTATAATAATAGGATTAAATTTAATTGTGTAAAGTCATTGCTACGAAGGCAATTGCTGAAAAATCAAATACTATAACAACAACAAAAAGTTTCATAGATGTGAGACAGTGTTACATTTATGGTCTTTTGATCTAATAGGTGGCCTCTTTAACAGCAATTTTGGTGTCTTTAAATTCTCTTAAGGGAATTACACTATTTAGTTGCACACACTCATATATATTTCCAGTATAATATAGATTTTATAATAGGAAAATAAATGTCCTAACAAATCAGGTCAGCATTTCTGCTTTAGGGACTATTCAGAATAGCTAAGAGTAATACAAGTTTATCGAACAGAAAATATTTTATGGCGTTCTCTTCATACCCTGATATACAAATAGCAAGGTTTTCTTTCTCCCCCATAGCATAGGAGGAAAACAGATTTCTCTAGTGTAACTTCATATTTATTATTGCTGCAAGATCTAGTGTTTCAAAGTGGGTATTCTATAGTTTAGAATCCTTATTGAATGGTTCACGTTTCACACTGGTGAATTATGGGTTGAATGTTGGGAAATGGTGGTTGGTTCCTAGGTGACATGGCAGAGAGGAAAGCCCTGAGATAGTTATTGACAAATTAGGGCAAAGTCCTTTCTGTATGCTTACTATTGCTAGATTTGTGATGTTGATCAATTTATTCTGTATGTCTGGGGTTAGTAATCACATTGTTAAAATGAATAGAATAAACTCAAGATACCTAGAAGCTCCATTTAGTTCTAATCTTCAGTGTGGTATTCTTATATCCTAAGCCTCTGACTTACCTGGCTTCTGGTGTTAAAGGAAAGAACCATCTCAGCAATTCCACTTTGCCCTCCTCAAAGTTTGAGCTGGGACAGGGAATCACCTACCCAAGTCATTATTCTTATGATGAAGCAAATGGACAATTAGCTTGTCTGTTTATTGGTTGACATACCCAGGCATTAGCATCATGACTTGCTAGTGTTGCTTAATGAATGGAATGGAATGTTTTTGGAGTAGCACATTTTGCAATCTCTTTCTTTTGATGGTTCGAAACCATAGAACCATCATAGAAAAGTCAACATTCTTTCATATGTATACATAATTGGCTTTGAATTCTCATGCAGATCAATCTGATTATAGCCATTCTATGTTAAATTAGAGCCGTTCATAACAAAAAGCAATGCATTATATCCATGATCGTGAACTGTAAACTGTTTATAATTTTTTTCTAGGTTACAAAAATATTGTATGTAAAGCCCTTTTTGCCAATCCTGAAATTCCTAACTCCTCATCTAGGGATCTTTTCGCTATATCACAAAGCTACAAAAATAAAGCAAAATATTTACTAAGAATAATTTAACTCCTCGGATTGCCAGAGTATCTTTGCAAATTCAGATACTGTGGCCTATAAATCTAACTGTTCCTACTCCTGGGTTTAATAAGTGTTTCAGGGACGGAACTCTGAGGTGTGTTAACTGTGTATTAATGCTCAGCTTCCAGAAAGTGCTTTGCATGGTTAAATGGTAAGACTAGCTTATACATGTACATTTTAATGAAAATTAAAAAAAACCATAGCACATTTAGGGGCAGGGTAATATTACCTAACAACAGGGAATAATAATCAGCAAATTCAACTTCAAATTCAGAAATATTTGTGTGTGTGTGTGGGGGGGGGGTTAAATCAGAATTAAACTTGAGATAGAAAGCTCATGGCAAAAAGATTCTTTAGTAACATAATCTATACTTTTAAGCTTCAAGTTCTACATGAAGATGAAATTTATGGTCTCCTAGCAGGCACTCACAAAAAGCTTATGAAGCTGAATTGAAGTTGCTCATGGTTAGCCAACCCTGGGGAAAATTGGAATAAACTTTGGTGTACTTAAAAGAAAGTGTCAACGTGCCTGATGGAGTAGTGGTTGGGCCTGCTGCCTCCAGCCAATATAGTTCCCATTTATCCCAAGGACCCAGATTCAGTCCTGGGGTCAGCGGAACAACCAAGGTGAACTAAATAAAATAAACAAAATTCTTCCTCCTCCTCTCATAAAAATGATATTATGACATGCTCTGACTATTCGTGTTTCAATATAAATCAGCAGCTGAAGCTCTTTTTTCAATCACAGAGTTTTTTTTTTTCCCCCAGAAAGGAAATCTCCATCTAGTTGACAGGAATCTATTGTTAGTTTTCCTCCATATCTAAAATGGGATCCTTCTGACACTCCCAGAAGAGAGTTACAAGGTGAGCTGGCTTTTATATCTTTCAAGTCAGTGAAGCAAAAGTTAATTCACTGGTTTCAGTGGTTCAGAACTCCACTTTCTCCCTCAAAACTGCATTTGTACCTTCCTAAAGTTGTGCACTAGGGTAAAAATGATGCATAAATCACCTAAATGGAATGAACACTATTAAGCGTATGAAGCTAAGTTTGAGTTGAATTATGAACATTATTCAGAACGAAAGTGTATCAGTCATGTTTCGCTGAGTCATGCGGCAGTAACAAATGACCCTCGCATTTCAGTTTCTTACCAAAGTAAAAGCTGATCTTTTTCTCATGTTCCATGTGGCTCAGTGCATACTGTTACCTAAAAGCTGAGTAGCACACTTCTAGTATTCAGAATCTTTTAGTTTTAGCAATTAATGAAAAAAAAAAAATAGGCCCCAATCTGGCACAAAAACTATGATTTTAGTTGACCTGTGGTTCGTGATTTGGAACAGTATTCAAAATATACCACCAAGCTAAATAATTACAGCTACACCAAGACTATAGGTCTGTGACCCTCCAATGATTTTAATGAATGAATAGAATCTGTGAGGTTCCTAAAGTTTCATAAATTTTGTGTACACTTGCATATTTTTCAAAGGAGAGTGCTCATGCATTTGATTAGAATCATGACTCTCTCAATGGTTAAGAATTTCTGGGTTACATTATCATTTGACCAACCTATAGTTACTCTATCACCAGAATGTAGTATTGGGTAGCATATATGCAATCAATGGAAAAGTTTCATTGACCTGCTCTTCCCTAGTACAGAGTAGTTGTTGGAAAGTGACTGCCTAAGCAAGAGACTGTATTTCCTAGTTTCCTTGCATCTATGGAAGTGAGTAGGGTCAGTGACTACTTCTGACCAATATTATGCATTTAGACATTTTGATTGACGCTTGTGTGTAAAGTTGGGTACATGATTTGCATTTTCCATAATTTTCTCTCCTTTGCTGGTGACTTAAGAGACCACATTTTGAAACTGGCAGCATCACAAGATGTAAGAATCTTTGGTTACTGAATTTTAAAGACAGCAGTAGAAGCTGTCCAACTAGGAACAGCCACAGTAGATTTCGGTGACTAGGAAATAAATTTTTATTTTCTTACATAATTGAGATTTTGGGATATTTGTTACAGTAGCTAATCCACCCTGGCATACAAAATAACATCTCCCACAGGAAGATATAGCAAAATTTGTGTATTGGCTAAGGAAAAGTCCTCTTTAGGTTTCTTTCTGGAACCAAGAAAAAACACTGCTTTGCAACCACAGTTTTTTAGTGTCATATTACAATGTGAAAGCTACTCTGAGCTCAGACTTTCAAAAATCTAGTCTTGGGTGTTGAGAATAAGATCACCATGGATAACTAACATAAATGGCTTTTAACCACATGAAAACAATTTTAATAAGGCAAAAAGAAAGGCATGTTTTGAGAGAGTGGTGATATTCATTCATTCATTCAGAACATTTTGCTCCTACGTTCTCTTTAATGTGTCAAAATGTACACAAGATTTTGTTTTAGTTAGGTATGGTAAGATAATAGACATAGAGGCAATTATCTTGAATAATTCTGAAAAAAAATCATTGTTTATAGTTCCCAGAAGATGAGACATACCCAGCCATAGAGCGCTACTTGGAGAAGCAGCAGTGTTAATCAAGGGGCAGAAAGAATGAGGGAAAGCATGAGAACGGTCTTTATTTTATTTTTTTATGGGAAGGACTGAGGGATGTGGGGTAAGCAATTGAGCAGGCTTAGAATTAGCTATTTTGAGTAATGTTGACATACTTTGAAAACAGATAGGTGTTTAGTTGTCTGGCACCTGGTCCTGGGATGGTTGAGGGTAGGAAAATAGTTTCATGGACTGCAGCGCCTGATATAAAGAAGATTTTGGGGAATACGGATTGAACGGGTTGGTTTGTATATGGAACACATTTTGGTAAGCAACTGTTTCTTATATCCAGAAATTAGCTAATCCTGGGAGAGGCAATTCCTCCTTAGTCCACAAGGTTCCAAGATGTCAAAGCATCAAAAAATATGGAAAATGAAAGCACGTATTTTCAGGTAAAATTACAGTATTTTACTATTCAAATTTACCTCATTAAAAAAACAATGTCTCAGGCATTAAAAAAAGACAACCCTAGGCTCTGTGTAAATCAAATTAACTAAACCATTACAAAGACACAGATTTATCTCACATTCAGTAGACACAGTTACTGTCTCATTATTCCACAGCATGGAAGTCAGTTTGATCACAGCACATTTCTATTGCACGTATTCATTTACATAGCAACAAGATTAAAATAAAGTCATGCGTATTTCAAATTATTAGAAGGAAATTCTTGCAGAATTGTCTACCTTAGGGTTTAGAGTTTACGTTGCAACATGAAACTAAAAATATATGAAGTTTACACTGGTTATGGAAGAGAAATGCACTCTCACTCCACCCTGTGGGGAATCCAGCCAGAAGGATGGTGTTCTGTCCACTGACTTTTCAGTGCTCCTCAGTATTTAGGCCCTGATTCCCTCTTTTCTATTTGTCTCTACCATTGTCTAGCACCAGATATGATAACTGACCTTAATTCCCTGATGATGGTTTGCTTTGTCTTGCTTCTATTTCTCTCTGAACAGGTTCTATGCCTTTAGCATTGTGCTTTTCACCGGCTGCCTCTAAAAATCCCCTAGAGCTCTGCATAAGGCATCTCCCTAGACTTTTCGTCCTACTCACAGCTCTAAACTTGTGTTACCTCTAGTTCTGCTTTGCTGGGTTTTTGTCTTTCTATTTGGTCCCTCTAACATAGTATCTGAGTGCTGCTGCCTATTGGGTTTATCCCTGGATGCGGCCTTTGTGTGCTCTTTGGTTTCCAACTCTGAATCCCATGGAACAATCTTATCCCATCTAAGTCAATTTTCTATTCCACTTTCCTAGAGCCTACTCAGAGTACAACCTCGAAGACTTCCCCACTTACCCCAGGGGAACATAAGGTGTTTCCATGCATACAGTCTCTGCCTGGATTGCTCCTCTTCCTCACCTTGGTCTTCTAATATGCCAGTCCTTTGTTCATAAAACACAATTTCATTATCACCACTTCCTGGAAGCTCTCCTTGCCCTCTCCAGGCAGCACTACATTTTCCTTGTCTCGCTCGTCTCATAGTATTTACTCTAATTGTTGTAATTATTGGTCTAGATGTCTGTCTCTCTTGTTTGTTTGAAGACACACAAGGCAGGGAATTTATTTTAGTTATCTTTGTTTCCCTAGCACTTAACACAATGCTAGTACAGTGCTTAAATGATGTTTATTGAATGCATGAATAAATTAATAAACACGAGACGCATTAAGTAATAGCTTTTGGCTTAGAGTTTTGAGAATAGGAAGTCTTCCTGCAATAAAATAATGTAAGGAATGATAAATCTTGAGTCTTCCCAACCCCCAACCCCTCTGTCCTCTTTCCATCCTCCAGTTCCCTACTCTTCTTGGGCATAGGAGACGCATAGGATAGCAAGAACTTTTACTTACAAGACTGAGCAGGAAGTGGCTTGTGACCCAGGGGTGAAAAGTCATGTTCACTCCCAATCCCCAGAGATCCACTAAACTAAGTCTTGTGAAAAATTTTGTTAGGCCTAGCTACTAGGAAAAACACTGGGTATTTACACAGTACATTTTTCCCTAGTTTAAGCTGAAGGGAAAAAAAAATGCAAAAAGGGGAAGAAAAGCCAAAATTAAATAAGCCAGCTGGTTTAACTTCTCTTTTTACATATTTTCCATTG
>RJWH01001830.1:0-12728 GCA_004363575.1 Solenodon paradoxus
TCTAGCCTCTTGATATTAGTAGCCCCTGAAAGTAATTCTTTTGTGATATATATTAGTTTCACCTGTTTTTAAACTAGATTTAAATCAGCTTTCTTTCATGGAGAGACTCCCTCTAGCCTCTTGATATTAGTAGCCCCTGAAAGTAATTCTTTTGTGATATATATTAGTTTCACCTGTTTTTAAACTAGATTTAAATCAGATTTCTTTCATGCTGCTGCATGTTCTTTTTCATTAATACATACTATTCCACTGCATAAGTATACTGGAACTTATCTGTTCTTTTGATGGACATTTAGGTTATTTACAGTTTTTGAACACAAATGTGCTAATAAGAAAGTGCTTATTTTTGTCTTTCACTAATACATATGCAGTCATTTCTGCATATGTAGAACTGCAGAAGTAGAATTGTTGGGTCATAGTATATACACATGTTCAGCTTTTTGAATGGTGGATATTGCCAGAATTTTCCCAAAATGAGTTATACTCACACTGACAGTCAAAGTTATACTCCATATCCTTACCAGTGCTTAGTATCAGGTTTTTAATAACAAAACTGATTTTATTTTACCAGATGTTTACACTTTAAAAGGAGTTATTGTTTCATCAATTTTTGGTTTGTGTAGTGGATTTTAAACTATCCCTTTGATATGTGTATAGTAGAACTTTTTTTTTTTTTTTTTTTTTTTTTATATAAGGAAAAGTACAGGCAAGAATGAAGGCAATAAATAGGCGGGCAGGCAGGAAGAGGAGGAAGCATTTTATTGTATTTTTGTTTAGTTGTTCACATTGGTTGCTTCCCCCCAGCCCCAGAAATTGAACCCAGGGGTATGTGGCCTAGGCTCTTTGGAGGCCCAACTGCTACTCCTCTCAGGGTGTTCCATGTATAGTGGAATTTAATTTTATTCCTTTGATATCCAATTGTGAAGTGCCTATTCATGTTTCAGCCCGCTTTTTAAATGTGTTGTCTGACTTCTTGATTTGTAAGTTTTTTAATATACTCCGGATTCACATTTTTTGCTGGATATATATATAAAATAAGTATTTTCTCCCACTTAGTGCCTTGCTGGTAATTTTTTATTTTTAGGTACTGTAATATCCTTGCTTCCATTGTTCATTTTACTTGAGAGAAATAATATATTCATTTTCTCACTTGGATTTTTTGACTGTAAATTATGCATCAACATTAATTGGAGTTATCCTAGAACATCTTGAGATGCCATGTGAAGTGCTACAGCTAGACAGAAAAATTCAGGTGTGTGTACTCAGGTAATCACTATATAAAGCAAAACAGAGATTCATCTAGGTCATTGGAGATTCATGGTTTATTCTTTTACATACTGAGTATTGTATAGATAAACAGAAGTTGGCTTAATCATTCACCAATTTAATATCTGAGTGGTTTCCAGTTTGATAGTAATGTAACTGCTATAAACATTTCTGGGCAGATTTATGTGTGAACCTAAGTTTTTTTTTCCTTAAGTATTTAGAAATGTGATTGCTTTTAAACTAAGATTACCTATAGTTTTTACCATGCCATTTCCTATGCTAAAGTCTGATACTCCTGATCAAATTCTTTGTATTCTTTTATGGAAATTTTAGAATTTAGGGATCATTTGACCCAGGAGTTAGAAAACTATAGCCCAACAGTTATTTTGACTGTGGCCTGTTTTTGTATAGCAGAGAGCTTAGAATGATTTTTACATTTTTAAGGAGTTTAAAAACAAAGAATATGCAACAGAGACTGTATGTGGCCTTCAAAGGCTAAAATACTTACGCTCTGGACCTTTAATGATAAGATGTGCTGATTGATCTCTGATCTAGCTTAAGCCCCTCATATGACAGATGAAGTAATAATACTGAAGGGAGTTAAATATAACAGTGTCACAAAGTAGAATTGCAGATTTTTTTTTTTTTAATTCCCAACCCAGGTCTCAAACCTGGGTCCTTGGGCTTTACATGGTCCATACCTTAGCTGCCTCAGCCACCTGACCCACAAGGGTAATAATCCTCCATTGCAGAATTCTTTCCTCTGCTTCACATGTTGCTTATGTTTATGACAGGCATATTACCTAGCATGGAGGATTTTAATTTGAGAAAGACATTAGAGATTTCAGAGTATTAGTAAGTGAGACGAGGACATTATTAAAATATTGGATAATAGAACTTAAAATTGCTGAGGAAATGAGGTGGTAAGAATAACCTATTAAGATTAATTTATCTTGGAAGAGAAAGGTAGCACTTTGATTTCAATGTAGATCTGCCTGACCCAGGAGCTTTTTTTACTTTAAGATATAACATGTATTTATAAGAGAATTAAGCTGTATTAATATAACACTCCTCAAAATGAAAAGTGGAATAGATTGGGAAGCAGCAGAATATAGTGGAAAGATTATGAGATTTGGAGTAACATTTGAGTTCACACTTGCCACTTACACACTGTGTGGCCTTGGCAAGTATTCTGTCTCAACATCAGTGTCTTCATCTACAAAATAAAAACAGAAATGTTCATCTTGTTAGGACTGTTGTAAAAATAAGGAAAAATACGAGCTAAAACACCTGACAAAATGTCTGGCATGTGGACTTCAGAAGTAATAATTTACTATTGTTTTAACTACTCTAAGCTCAAAATACTTTCTCTTTCGGTTGTCTTTCCTTTCTAGACTCCCATAGTGACCCTCTCTGGCCACAGCGAAGCTATTTCCTCAGTTCTGTGGTCAGATACTGAAGAAATCTGCAGTGCATCTTGGGACCACACAATTCGTATGTGGGATGTTGAGTCTGGCAGTCTAAAGTCAACTTTAGTAAGATATGAATTCATTGTTCTATTAACTTTGAACTTTTAAGTAATAAACTTCTAGAGATGATTACTTTTGCCTCACCAGGGTTAAATGTTCTTTCCTTTTATTTTTACCCAGACAGGAAATAAAGTGTTTAATTGTATCTCCTATTCTCCACTTTGTAAACGTTTAGCATCTGGAAGTACAGACAGGCATATCAGACTATGGGATCCCCGAACTAAAGGTGAGTGATGGTAAACCACTGAAGGAAAATGTGTGCATTACGTTCATTCCTCTTCTCACTAGAAATGTGTATAAAAAGATAATTTTTTAAAATATATTATTTATTTTGTTTATAAAGCCATACTCATTTAAGATAATTGAACTTGCTCCTCAAAAAGATCATTTTCTGCAATGTTTTTTTGTTTGTCCCACCTACTTCTTATTTCTAAAATTCAGTCACTTTTACCTTTTTTACTTTGTTTAGATGGCTCTTTGGTATCACTGTCCCTAACGTCACATACAGGCTGGGTCACATCAGTAAAGTGGTCTCCTACCCATGAACAGCAACTGATTTCAGGTTCTTTAGATAACATTGTCAAGCTGTGGGATACAAGAAGGTAACCTGCTGACGATCTATAAAAAAATTATTATATCAGTTGCCTATTGTATGCAGAGAAAGTACTGAAATATTATCCAAAAGCAGAATGGTTAAAAAAAATGTTCTCGAATATATTAGTCTATATAAATATTAATATTAAAAAAAATCCAGGAACAAAGGAATTTTCTTCATGTTGATGTGTTATTTTTTGAATTCTGAAAATATAATTGTGATAGTTTATCTTTGCCCAGAAAAGAAAAAAAATACACAAGTTTTTAAAATCCATCTTTCTGACCTTGTTTTACAAGAGTAGAAAAAAATCCAGTTTAGGAAAATTATCCTGAGCCTTAATGTAGATATAATTATAAAAGTAGAAGGCAGTGATCTCTGAATGCAGTTGTGAGCAAATTATATTTTAATAAATTAAATATATTTTTAAAGGTATTAATTTCCTTATGATAATATATATAATATTTTCCCCATTAGAATGCATATATAATTTACATATATTTATAAGTAGAATGGAGAGACATTAGCCCAATACCTGTTTGTTTTGTTCCTTATATCTGCATCCTGACATCCTTATATTACACCTTGTGATAAATGATTTAATATCTAAAATATACATTTTAATTGGATGCTTTATATAAAAATCATTGTATAGTTTCTGATAATAGTGTTACGAAGAGAGTAAACCAAAGGAACACTTCTTTTGTGGAAGATCTCTGACAGTGAGTCCTAGTAGTGGACTGAAGCATGTGAAGGTATGAGCAGAAAGAATAGCAGGTGAGATAAGGACTAGCTTGGCAAAATAGCAAGAGGGCCATTTTTGATTGAGTAGAAGAAGCAAGCATGACATAATGACCATAAGATGTCCAACTGTCAGATATGCATTGTATATATGGTACATATATATGATATATCATTCAAAATCGAGGGAGAAATTTGGGCTAAAGATACAAATTTGGGATTATCAGCATGTAGATGGACAAAGGGTATATGAAGTCATGATTTATTAGATGAAAGAAGTTAGATATTAAATTGGTCCTAATCACAAAGGAATTTTTATAAATATTTTTCCTGAATATATTACTTGTGGTAAATCTCTGTAGTCAGCTAATGATACAGGAGTGGTGATCAAGTACATACTCAAGAATTTTAAGATTAAGTGATAACTGGGCCAAGGATATTCTACTCTGAAAATTTTCTGAAAGATAGAAGTGATCATTCATGCTTGTTTCAGTACTATGAAATGCTTATGTTAATGTTTTCATCTTTTAGTTGTAAGGCTCCTCTCTATGATCTGGCTGCTCATGAAGACAAAGTTCTGAGTGTAGACTGGACAGACACAGGGGTAAGAATTTACTAATTATAAATACATTTTTAGGCACAGGTGAATTGGTTAGGTCAACCACCTCTCACTGCATACATCCCAGGAACTAGGGTTCATGTCCTGGTTGGGAGAGAGGGAAAGCAACCAATGTAAACAATAAAACAGTAAAAATAAAAACTCTTCTTCCTCTTTTGTCTTCCTGCCTGCAACCTTCCTTTAAAAAAATGTTTTTAGACTAAATATGTTAGTCTAAATGTATTAGATGGCTCAGATGTTTAGTCTGTGACTCAAAGTCCACAGAAAGCTCAAGAACCTAGGTTAGTTGGGGTGGACTTCTGGGAAGGAGGGCGACAACCAGCATGAACAACTAAATAAACGCTTCTTCCTTCCTGCTTACATGTCTTCTTGCCTTTATTCCTGCCTGCTTCCTTCCTTCCAGAACAGTAACAGGTGCGCCCTGGTAGCTTAGCAGTCTAGCACCATATGAGCACATTCCACGTACATCCAAGACCCAGGGCCTGGGGAACAACTGAGATGAACAGCTAAAAATAAAAGTGCTTCCTCCTCTCTTTTCCTGCCTGCCTACACTCACCTTCAATCCTGTCTATACCTTTTGTTTAAAAAAAAAAATTTATTAGAGTACATCTAGTGTTTGTATTATGAAATCATCAAATTCAAATGGTAACTTTTAAAGTTTTAGTAATTCCTAATGCAGATTAACTGCTCATCTATAATTCTTTTATAATTAATTATTGCCATTTAATTAGATTTCTCCAACATATGTAATAATTATATTTACCTTTTCCTTTTTTTCCTCTCCCTTTACAGTTACTTCTGAGTGGAGGAGCAGATAATAAATTATATTCCTACAGATACTCACCTACCACTTCACATGTGGGAGCATGAACATGAATGATAATTTGACTATATTCTTTCTAAAAATGAAATTAATCAAGAATTCTCAGATTACATCATGCAGATTCAGAAAGCAGCCTTTTTAGATTAAAGTTTGCAGTGTTTTCACCTTAATATCTATCATCGTCTTTTTATTTTGTATTTATTATATAAGTTTGTATTTATAAAATACAAAAGGTGTTCATATTTTTATTTTTGGTGGAGAAACTTAAGATTTAAAGTTTGCTGTTTAGAAAATAGTAAGTTTTAATTTAGAAATAATTTGTTTTTGGTAAATAAGTGAACTACCTACAGTAAGATTTTGTGGGTTTTCAGGACATTAAAATATATAAATGTTGCCAGTTTATAAATTTGTTGAAGTATTTTAAGTGAAACTGCATATTAAAGCTATGTCAGAATTCTTTAAAAATTGCATTTCATGGTAACCAAGAATCTCATCACAAACCTATCCTTGTATGTAAATAATACATAATCGTCTACAAATTTTATATCATTAATATTTGCATTAATACATGTTACATAGCAAATGTTTAAATAGCTTTTTAAAATGTGGTTTCCAGCATGCCATAGTGGCTTAGTGGTTAATTTTGCTGGATGCTGTCCACATACATCCCAGATTGGAGGTTGGAGGACAACCACAACCAAGAGGAACAACTAAATAAACGTTGCTTCTGCTCTCTTTCTTCCTGCCTATTCACTTTCATTCCTGCCTAGTCCTTTCCTTAAAAAAAAAAAAAAAAAAAATGTGGCTTCCATCTTTAATGGATTAGTATTTCACATGCAGAGTACTTCAGCCTCTCAGTAGTATGGGAAAATCAACGTCTCACCACTAAACTAACACAATCTCAAACAGGATGTTCCTCTCACAGAGCTCTAGGAAACAGTCTATACTTAACAGCCATTAAGAACCAAATTATTAATGGATCAAACCCAGGTATATGTTCTCCCTTGTATGTAGAAGTCCAGAGGTATAGTCCACAGCTGGTAGACTGATTTTACTCCACATTTCTTAGTGTGGGAGGTTACACTAAGAACTCAGGTTCTCTTTACCCTTAGACTATGGTCCTCATTCTCACACCAAGAGCTAAAGCTTCAGTTACATCATTTCTTAAAAGACGACAGTATATTTTAATGCCCCCAAAGTAAAACTCCAGACAATTCATACAAAATCTCGTTTTTCTTATTTCTGTTGAAGTTCATATATCTTTAAATGTCTTAGAAACCTTAACTTTCAGAGAAAATGAATTTATATTCTTGGTTTGGAATGTAGCCTGAACAAGCCTTAATGGGTTCAAATATAGTATGCATATACTAGGTGAGATGCATACTTACGGCCTATTTATTTGATGATGTAATGGACAAAGAACAAAGTGGCTTCAAATACTAGTCTTCACTTATTCTCAACCCTGGTTCCCAGGCAGGATTTACTCCTGGTTCAGGTATTCTCTCTTGGGATAGATAAAACATTAATGACCAAATCTCTTGAGGATTGTCTGACCAATGGTGGTTAAATCTTATTCCCAAAACAGGGATATGGGATGCTCATAACAGGAACCTAGAAAACTCAGTCCTCTTCTAACAGTCTGCCTTTAATTTCTATTTCTAAGGTTCAGAGCCTCAGCTTTCAGTGGTCCATTTTCCTCTGTTTTTGTTATAATAGAAACAGACTTTTTCATGGAATATAGTTGCCTTAAGACTGGAAGGAGAAATGAATGGAGCTTCTTTCCTAGCACTGGGAGAAGTCAGGAGCCAAACTGTTCGGGGACCCGCCAACCAGCATAGTTACTTAGGCTATCTAGCCAGAGTAATTCATAAGCATACTGATATTTGCTCTTACCTCGTTTTTAAAGAAATTCCTTCTACAATGAACTTACTAATTTTAAATCTAGGCTCAATATACCTAATTGCTAAATAAATTCAAGAAGCCTGAACTTCTGTCATCTACCAGGATCTCTGCTATTTTGGAAGAAGGGGAAAACACAAAGTGTATGACATTTCCTTCACAAAAGACCACATCCTCTCATGGGAAATACTAATTCAAAAATTAGCTATAACATTGTCCTAAGTGCAAAGAATGTAAGGTAGAAAGGGAGCATAGTGATGGAGCAATTAGCTTTGAGGGGAATAAGTTGACTTTCAAGAAAAACATTGTAGAAGAGAGGAATTTGAGCCCGATTAAGACATAATTGGTTGTGTGTCAGTTCTGGCAACAGCACAGAAAGCATCAGAAATGACAGCTCAAAAATACAAGGAAGTAAGCATATTTATATACCGATTTAGCTTTTCCTCTGAAGGGTGTTTCTGAATTGTCTAAGATATGATGGACCTTTTTATAACAGAAACCATGAAAAAACCTAGATGGTTACCTAGGGTAAAAATGAGTTAGGATTTTTATTCTACATCAGATGTAGAAAAAGTCTGTATGAGTAGATGATTAATATTTACTTTGTCATATCCTTTTCCTATTTAGAATGGCCATTTTAGTACTGTCAGCAATGCATAATAATATCAGAATGCTTCCTAGCATGATTAAGGGGAAAGAAGAGTTTAAATTGATGTAAATACACATAATTGCATAATTGAATAAGCGGCCATACAAAACAAATACTGTTCAGGAAAAAAAAAAATGCTACAGTCCTAGCTCCTACTCTTCAAGGAACAAAACAACATCTATGCATACACAAATATTCAACTAATGTCATTTTTTAATTTTAAAAAACCCACTAATTCAAATCAGATTTTATTTGACAAGGGACATCCAAACTTAGCTAATCAGAAAGTTCCAGGTATATATATATATATATATATATGAACAGCAGGAAATTTTAGTCACATTAATATTGATACTTTTATTATCATAAACTAATATCAAGTAATACAAATATTTTGTTATATAAACCAAATGTAAATTTGGTAGGAAAGGTTTTTTGGTTTGTTTAACAGGTTGGCTATCTTTGATGTTAATATCAGTTCCATTGATCTGCAGTTTTAAGGAAGTAAATTATTTTCTGGCAGTTTATAAAAATGTTAAAAACAAAAAACCCTAAAGCCTTGTATTTCTCCTTAACTATCTTCTGACATAGGTTCTCTGGAAATGAACCTAGGAGACATGCCTCTAAGTAAAAAAGACTACAAAGAAATGATCCTGTAGGTACAGTCTGGTGTCAAGTTTAGAAACATGTCAAATAATTACAGGTACAGTTAAAGAATAAATACGCTGGGGATTTGCAAGTTTATTAATTTCAGCAGACAAGTTCTTTTTATAAGTCTATGACACTTCACGTTTAAAAAATCATCTTAATATCATCCTTAATTCTAGCCTTACTTGAATAAACAAAAATGTAGTATGGGATAGAGTATATACACCTTGCCATATGTAAGTAATTTTGCTACTGTGTGCAGTCGGGAAGATAGCAAGCTCTCCATATCCTCTCGGATTGCCACTGATCTGTAGCTGTGACTTCTGGATCAGATTACAAGAAAGTGGAACACCTTTTAGGAAATGGAGCTATTTCCATGGCGTCAGGTTAAATAGATTCCTAATCCTTAATACAAACAAAACTCCAAATGAGTTCAGTTCTTACTGTGCTTTTTATTATCAACTGAAGTCTTATTCAGGTTAGCCAGAGGTTGGTTTACTCACGCAAAAGTAAAAGTAAAAATCATTGCTCTCTAAGGAAATTAGGACTCCAGTTAGGATTCCAGATTTGTGGCACTCTACTTTCCAAATCATCTAAAGCTTTCATTTTCTAGTTTGTTGAAGCAATAGTAAAACACTTTATACTAGGATGAATCTGTTAATATGTTGATAGAAAATCAAATAACACTTCTGTAAATGTACTTCTTAGTTAATCTTCCCATATGAAATTATTTTAATGGCATCAAATCTTCATTTTCTAGAAAAGGTTTTTTGATGAAACACTAATTTTTATTGCGGCTGCCTCATTTATTTGTTAAGGGACTAGTAATAGCCATTTAAGTATTTCCTCATTCAATAACTAAAAGAAAGATTATGAACTCACTCCACAAACAAATAAAATGATTAAGAAAACTTGATTCCTGCCCAGGAAGTGTCAGTAGCTCTTGTTTGCAGAAACTACTCCTTTCTTGTGCAACCACCTGCACATGTTTCTTAGTGACTTGTGAAGAAAAGTGATTATGTGTAAGTGCTAGTGTAAGGTAGTGTGACAACAAATGTGAAAGTGGACTGGGCAACTGGCCAATGCTGAGCACAGACCTGAATGTAGCAGATGGACTTTCTGAGATGACTGCCTCTGCCTATACTGACTAGTGGAGATGTCCTGCCCTGGAATTCTGCTGTCCTTGCCCAATCGGCTGTTCCTGCCCTCTCACTATCTTCCCTCTGCCAATACCCCACTATAAAAGAGCCCTTGGTGTGCCCCGGTGGAGCAGTGGTTAGGTCAGTTGCTTCTGAAGGAGCAAGTTATGAACCCCCTGGGTTTCAGGCCCAGGCCCCAGGCAGGGAGAGGGGGTGGGGGGTGGAGGGGAGAAAGCAACCAGTGTAAACAACTAAATAAAATAAAGATGCTAAGATGCTTCTTTAAACAAACAAACAAACAAAAAACCTCCCACTGGTGGCACAATAGCTTACTGGAAAATGAAACATGCCCAACTCACTACTATTGGGGTGTCTTCTCATGATTTCCTCTGTTGACTAGGCAGGGCATTAATTACTCTGCCATGAACGTGAACATCTGCATAAGAGCTAGTTTTGTGGTGGTTGGAGACATAATGTATCTTTCTGTAATTTTCCCTCATTAAGTGAACAAAACCAACAAGGCCTGATTCAGTCACCATTCTGGATTTACTGGTATTCTCTGCTTCAGATTAAGCTGAAGAAGTTGGTAGTTTAATAGCCTCTTCAAATAAGCATTTTCTAAAATATCCAAAGAAACTTACTATGGTTCACGGCAACATTTTAAGCCATTTTGCTTACCATGTTAGTTGTCAATCAGTCATCTTTGCACATGCTCATTTATTGATTGACCATTCAGAACCTCGTCGGTATTAGGCATTGTTCTAATATAACTAGAAATGTATAAATTTTTCACTTTGGAGGAGCTCAGCACCTAATGGGAAAGACAGGCAGGTAAATAGTTACAGTTGCTCACCGTTATTGAGAGGAGAAAACTATGCCCCTTAGAAAGGACACCAAACTTAGCATGAGTCCTAAAAGATCTGAGGAAGTACATTACACTAATTAGCCATTTTGGCCAAACCTGAATTCTTACCCTTTTTAAAGATCTGGACTTTGAGAATCTGAGGAAAGCTGGGGACTAACCCGCCTGCTCAAACCCCCAACAAGGAAAGGGCACATACCAAAAAAATATGTATATTATTTCAGGTATTCACCCATTCCCTGAAATCTGTATCTTTCAGGTAAAGAATCCCTGGTCTAAAGATATCTTAATAGTTTCAGTCCAAATTAACTATATAGTCTACTTTTCCCACTTTTCACTTTTTAAAAGTGAGTACTTTGTTATAGGTCTAGAATCTCTTTCATAATCTCACAGACTTGCCAGCTCAAATATAAGCTTTTGTCTTCACTAGCTTATGTCTATGCCGTCGTTGTAATTCATATTTTGTAGCGCTAAAAAATTTGATACGATTTGAGTCATCTTTAAAAAAGAAATCACTGAATTTAAATTATCTTCCACAGGTAACAGTTTTGCCTTGTTTCCATTGAGTTTTTAGGCTCACATTTTACCCTTTACTCGAGGCCTCGTTTATGACAACACATTATGTGTCCGCGCTGTCGAGGTCAGTTATTAACCGTTATTAACTTAATCCTCTTCAAATCTTCGCAGAGTTAAACGGGGCACGTGAACATGTACCGCGTGCCGGCACAGGTACTGCCAAGCGTCCAGGATGCAGAAGAAAAAAGCTCAGAAGCTTAGAGCCTCGCAGGAGGGGCACCCGAGGGCCGGCGGGCGGGGAGGCGGGGAGCCGCTGGCGCTCAGGGTCCAGCAAGGACACCGAGAATTCCTTCCACTTACCCACGGCCCAGAGCTTACCCTCCTTTCTGGCAGCTTTGGTGCCTGTCGTTCACTGTATTAAGAGGAATTCGGGAAAGGGGGAACAAGGAGGGTTCCTCAGTTCTTTGGGGAACAGTCCGAGGGCCGAGGCCCGGGTGCGGTCAAGCTGGAGACCGCAGGGGCGTGAAAGCCGACGCCGGGGCGGAGGCACCCAGGGCCGCGCGGTTTAAATCTCCCGCTTCCCGCAACCGGAGCCCGACACCTCCACGCACCGGTGAGGAGGGGCGAGGGCGGCTGGATCTGCCGGGCGGTGTCGCGGGGCGCGCGGGCGGCGGCGGCGGCGGCGGGAACGGGTACCTGGACCACCTCCGCAAGGCCCAACGCGACCTGAAGCGGCGGAGGATCCGCACGTCGCGGTGAGCGTGTGCGACCTTCCGTCGGCGGCCCGCTTTCCCTCCCCGGCGGCGATCTGACCGCGCCCTCCCGGACTGTCTGGGGCCGCAGGCCCAACCCTGGTTCCCATGGCGACGCCGGGACGTGGAGGCGCTCGCCCCGCACGCACGCGGTCTCTCGGGGCCTCGCCGGCCTCCTCGGTGCCCTCGGGGACCGCTGTCCCTCTCTCCCCGGCGAGGTCCTGGCTGGAGCTCCTCGGACTTGGCTCCAGCGTGAGTGGGTCGTCTCCCGACTAAAGGAGCTTCCACTCACGCTCGCCCGGGTGGCGAACGGGCGCAGCGGCCTTAGCTTGTTTGGGTGATTGCTCTGGAATGTGGAGATCGCTTCCTCGCGAGGCAGATGCTCAGCTTTTAGCCGCTTCCCTGCTGACTTCATTTTTATGTTGTGCTTGTTTCTAATGTCATGATTTTGTAATGGGAATGTCGTCTTGAGAAACGAAGTAGCAAGCGATTGGTAAAAAATTAAGTACATGTGCCGTTTACCGAATTGCGGAATGTACGGGTTTCCCCCAGGGATTCCGCGCACAGATGCCGCGGCCTGAGACCGCAAACCCAACCCCGCAGCCGGGTTCCTGCTCGTGGAAACGCGGATCATCTGGTCAGGTGCCCGGATGACGTCACTGGTTAGATGGATGGGCGGGGGAGGGAGGCGGG